>VDFB02109042.1:71767200-71798955 GCA_007258455.2 Sequoia sempervirens | reverse complement strand
GCCATGAACCCTCGGCGAAACCTTTCCCCTTCGGCCAAACCTTGGTTGATCGGCAAGACCTCACGCCGATACGTCCCCTCTTGTCGGTGAGACTACTTCCCATGCGGAGGGAGATACAAAATCTCACAGCGATTAAAATGTCTTGCCAACCGAGACATTTAAAAATGAATAGAACCCCTACTAGTCGGCAAGACAATTGGAAGGTCTTGCCGACTTTCTCCTTAGTGGAATTTTATGTCAAACTTGACTGAGGGAGACTTTTCAACTGAGCTCCCTGAGAAATGCATCAGGGGTATGATTTAATCATGCACAACAATGTCTCCATTTGGCCCTTATGAACACCTGAAACACAGATTCTCCTGCCTGATTGAGCCTGTAGGTGAAAATCGGGCAACATTTCTGGCGACCTTTGCTGGATGTTTTCCTGTTGAACATGGAAAACCAATAGCCAAAACTTGTCCATTGGGCATGGAGTCATTAGGAAAACTTAGAAAATTCAAAAGCAGTTCGCCATGGTTGCAACTCACTTGAGACTCATAGAACACAACAGGTTGCCAGAACTGACAAAACAGAAGAAACTGAAAAGAAACTATTTACTGTGCTGGAACAACACTCAGGGAAAGAAAACAACAATCGAACTAATATTCAGAAGCACTTATTGAAACATAAAACCTAACCTAACATGTACAATGGAGGAACTTATCAAAGCTCAAAACAAGGCTTGAGGTGTATCCCATTGACTGGGATAGGAAGCACTTCACCCTCAGTTGTGGCCAGTTGGTAAGCATTGTGTTCTTTGCAGTATTTGATAATAAATGGATCCGTCCACATGTTGTCAAACTTGGTGTGATGGTCTGGCCTGCTTTTTAGAACATCCCATTTTGGCACAAGATCTCCCACCATGAAATCTCTTGATCTAGTTTTCTTATCAAATGTTATCTTAGTCAGGATTTGCTGACGTTCCATGTTCTTCATAGCCTTGTTTCTAGCTTCTTCTAACTCCATTAGCTGAGTATATCTTAAGGCAAGTGGGTCAGTCTATTCAAACAGGACCAGCTGACTGGCAATGTCTAAGGCGGGCAACTCAGTAGAAATAGGTAATTTTGCCTCTTTACCGTACACCAACATGTAAGGTGAGTTCCCAATCACCTTCTTAGGGGTGATTATGTCTGCCCAAAGAGAAGTCTTTAGCCTAGCATGCCAATCCCTCTGATTGCTTTGAAGCATCCTTTTGATAATATTAATCAAATTTTTATTAGTGGACTTTGCAAGTCCGTTGCCCTGAGGATAATAGCTGGAGCTTGTGTTCAAATAAATGCCATTCTTCAATGCCCAATCAGCAATCTTCAAACCAACAAATGCCAGGGCGTTGTCAGAAATTATAGAATCTGGGACTCCAAATCTACAAACCATGTCTTCATAAAAATTCAACACTGTTGTTTCATTAGCTTCCTTTAGAGGCAAAGCTTTTGTCCATCGTGTAAAGTAATCCGTTGCTGTGATAATCCACCGATGGCTTGCACTTGAGGGTGGGTTAATTGCCCCTATGAAGTCAATTCCCCACTTCATAAACGAGTGCTCTATCTAAATTGGTTGTAATGGCAAAGCAACAAGTCTTTCTTTGCCTAAAAACAAGGCACATCTGGAACATCTTCTGACATACGTATGTGCATTCTTAAACAAGTCAGGCCAATAATAGCCTACTCTTAAAATCTTATATGTTGTCGTCCTTGCAGCATAGTGACCTCTAGAAGATCCATCATGGAACTCATGTAATATCTGATCCACTTGATCATTATCAACACACCTGAGCAGTACTCCACTGTGATCTTTCCTATACAACACATCATCAATCAAGACAAAGGGAATAGACTGAAGTCGGTAGTACCTCCTCTTCATTCTGTTCAGATTAGGTGGACATTCCCCGGTTCTCAAGAAATGTGACATTTCCTGCAACTAGCTGGTAGCTTCATCATCTGTTGTCCCAATGTTAACCAAAACCGAGTCTCGTTGATCCTCTACTATTGAAAATTCTTCGTTAGCCAGTTGCTGGCATAAACCCTTTCCCCTTACCAATTTAGTGACCTGAATATCCACATCGTACTCCATAACTCTTGTGATCCATCTAACCCATTTTTCATTTAGATCTTTACTGAGTAAAAATTCTTTCACGCTGGAATGTGCCACCTGTAGATGAATTTTGTTATGAGACAATAGATGTCTAAATTTCTTCAAACTTTTCACAACAGCCAGCACATGTTTTTCTACGAAGGTATACTTCTGCTCATAGTCTTCTAGACCTTTTGTTGAAAAAAGCAATGGGATGCTCCACCCCTTCTACATTTTTTTGCACCAAGATTGCAGAGATTACATCAAAATTACCAAAAGCATACAAGGTAAAATCCTTACTGAAATCTAGGTTGACTAATGTTGGGGCTGAAGCTAACGCCTCCTTGATCTTTTGAAAACTGTCCCTTGCTTCTCGGGTCCATCTGAACTTTGCATTCTTTTTTAACATAGCTGTAAGGGGTTTTAGCAAGGCTGCTATATCAGGGAGAAATCTCCTAACAAAATTGATACGACCAATGAAACTCTGAAGCCCTTTCTTATGTGGAGGTAAAGGCAGCTCTAGGATTGCTGCAACTCTTTTAGGATCCACAGTAATTCCTTCCCTAGATACAACATACCCAAGAAGCTTTCCTTCATGAACAGAGAAAACACATTTCTTGGGGTTCAATGATATACCAAACTCCTGGCAACGTTCAAAAACCTACCTCAAATGATCAATGTGATCTATTGTCTTCTTAGAATAGACAGCGATGTCATCAAGATATACTAAGACAAACTTATACATTAAGTTGCTAAAGGCCATGTCCATAGCCTTTTGGAAGGTTTCTCCAACGTTAGAAAAACCAAATGGCATTTTACTATACGCCATTGTGCCCCACTTTGTGGTGAAGGCAGTTTTAAATTGATCTCCTTCCCTTACCAAAATCTGGTTATAACCAGAATATCCATCTAGTAAAAAAAAATGTTCAGAACCTGACACACATTGAATAATCTACTCCATAGACGGAAGAGGGTGCTTGTCCTTCAACGAAGCTTTGTTCAAATCTCTGAAGTCTACACATAATCTAAGCTCTTTGTCTTTCTTCCTGACGGGAACTAGATTTGCAACCCAGCTAGTATGCTTGATGGGAAAGATAATCCCACTTTCTATAAGTCTAAAGACTTCTTTCTACATTAGTGGCTCCAGTTTGGGGTTCACTGGCCTATGTTTCTGCCTTATGGGTTTGGCTGTTGGCTCCAATTCTATTGTATGTCATGCAAGACGTGGATCAAATCCCTTCAAATCTCCATATTCCCAGGCGAATATGTCAATGAATTCTTGGAATAATTGCAGAAAAGACTGCTTTTCAACAACAGTGTTTATTTTTCCTATCTTGAGGCTTCTCTTGGGTGCAATTTCTAAGTCCTCATAATGATCTTGCTGAACTAATAAGTTGGCTTTATTACTTTTAGCTTGATCATCAAAGTTGAAAATACTTTCTAAGGTGACCAAACCTTTAGGCAACTTGTTATTCTTCAATTGCAGTACTTGGTCTCCATACTGCTATTTCATTCTCTCCTGGTTTGATGCTGCAAACACGTCTTCTTCAAGTAGAAACTGCAGAATCTGCTCATCGCTCTCAAAGACCTGCAGTTAATATTATTATCGGGCACGAAAGGCCTGATAATAACCTTGATGTGCTTCTAATTACACTCCTTCCTTACGCTATTCGGAATGTCAAACTGAGCTCCCACAGCTGCTAATCTATCAACATGCTAATTCTGATTTCTTGGAATTGAAATGATATTGAAAGCCTCAAAATCCTCAATGAGGTCCCAAACCCTATGCTTATACAATTTAAGAACATTATTTTTGACAGCATTTAGGCCTCTAACCTGATTTACTACCAATTCACTATCCCCATGCACCTTCAAACACTTAATTCCACGTTTCCTCACCCATTCCAGTCCTTGAATAAGACCTTCATATTCTGTTGTGTTATTAGTGCATGAAAATGCAAACCTAAAGGCTGCATAATATCTTTCAGCTCTTGGGGAAACCAATAATGCACCCCCACCAGCGCCATGTCTGCTCCTTGAGCCATCAAAATACATTTCCCAGACCTCATCTTGCTGATCACAATCATTCACTGACCTCTTAACCAAGTTAGGCATCACTACATCAGCTTCTTGGAATATGTAGTTACCCATACTAACATCCGACACCAAGTCACTTTCAGCACTAGAAGTTTGGCCTGATGCCCACTCATCTAGAAGTATATAAGGAATATCATTGACAACAATGCGAGGATCAAAGACAACAACATGCTCGTCTTGTTCAGAAATTATGCAATTGGCATTCATCGCACTAGGTATATAGGGTTCTATATTGTATTTTGCAAGTAACTCAGACTTAATGGTCACCTTAGTTCCATACCTAGTACGAAACAACATGTGAGACCAGTTAGACGAAAGGTATCCCCCTATTTTGGCCGTGTACTCTCTTGACAAACATAACCTGAAATATGTAGGCAAATTTGCCACATAAATGTCTAGGGAAATTGAAAAATTAGGGCAAGCATGCAGAGTTAAGCTAACATCTTTGATAATACCCACTGTATTAACAGATGAGCCATCCAGCTGGACTACTCCTTTCTCTAAAGGTTCATACTTTAAACCTAACTGATCAGCTACTTGCTTGGGCATCACAGAACAGGTAGCTCCACTATCTACCATACAATTGTGCACTAATTTTTTCCCAATAATCAATGAAACATAGAACGGAGGAGGTCTCACGTTCTTACCTTGAATCGTAGATTTCTCTTTACTGGTGGAATTAGTAACTTTCCCTTGATCATCATTAGCCATTACGACCTTTCGGGAATTAGCAGCAACTTGCTCAGGATTTGCATTTTCAGATAGTGCCTTTTTTAGTAGATCAGCTTGTCCAGGAATGCTTAAGGAATCCCACATGGTCATATTCACATTTATCTTCTTCATGCTGTCCACAATATTATAAGGTACAGTTAAAGGTACCTTCTGATGTACTTTAGCAGCAACCGGTTCTTTATTCTTGTGAGGCTGCTCATTGATTGGTAAGACAGTAGTTCCTTTTGGTATATTTAGAATAGGTGTGGATGATGCTTCTATAGTTGCAGGCCCCTTGTTTTTATCAGCTGATTGCTCCACCTCTAGAGCTCTTTTCTTAGCTCGTGTATTGGCTGCAATTGCTGAATCAACATTCACACCACAAAACTCTTCACTTTGCCAATTTAAAAATGCAGTCTCATTAAAATGTATATCCGGTTGTTGTTCAGGTATATTAGTAGGTGTATCTGGCTGTGGAATGACAGCGTTTTGGACCATAAATGCCTGATTAACTACCCCATTTGAGCATGAGGCTGGGTTATGTGCTTGATTACATGAATAACACCATTCATTTTCTATAACAAGGTTATGCTGGGCTGGAACCATATCTTTCACTGGACTTGCAACATTGAGAGGAGCTAGATTATAAGATTGGAATGGTCTTTGATTAACATTTTTCCTTTGATAGCCACCTTGATAGGGTTGCCTATTTTGCTGATACTAATATCCCTGATTTTGATAAGATTGATTTGTATTCTGACTTTGCTGTTGGTTCTGCTATTGAAAATTCGGCCTTGCCCCTTGATACTGTTTCTTCATGCTGATCAACTCATTTCCCATAGTTTGTAAAATGCTTTCTATCTTATGCTGACTAGACTTGATCTCTTGCAATTCACTTGATGGTCCTGCAGCTGACACTCCTTGGCTCACAACAATGGGTAATGTTGGAAAAGCAGGTAAAGGGGCGAAAGATGGCATTTGCAATGGCATATTTGATTGAATTTCAGGGAAAAAGGGCATAGGTGGCCTAGGTGCTAACTTGCCTGCCTGAATGAGGTTATTTTCTACCTTAATAGCTATGCTATAAGCCTGAGGTAAAGAAATACCCCCCATGGACTGTATCATGACTGAGATATCGCTATTTAAACTTTTCAAATAGTATAAAAATGCATAATCAGCAAAAGGCCTTACCGTAGCAAGTATTATGTTCCAAGTTTTTTGAAATCGGATATTGAAGTCCACCATTTGTTCTTGTGGGGCTCTTTTGATGGTTGTTAATTGCTCTACCAAAGATAGGTGATCAGATTTTTCCTCAAAAAATATGGTAAATTCATCACCAAGCTCATCCCATGTTCTTATAGAACCCACTGGCAAGCTTCTAAACCATTCCAACGCCTTCTTCTTGAAAGATGCAGCCAACAATCTCATAGCTACATTTTCTTGTATCACATGATGCACATTGCATAATGCTGCCACATCTCTAATATGTTCAAAAGGTGTTACTTGTCCTTCTCCAGTAAACTCTGGTAACCCTTTTAACGCCGCTAATGGAATATCATCATGTTGCGCTAGATTAAGGGGACTACCTTGGTTGAATGGTACGAAAGTAAAGGCTCTTGGCGCTACCATTGAGCTGGAATGTGTTGGTATGCTTGTTGAAACAAAACTTGAATTGACTGGTACTGAACTTGAACTTGGCTGAGAATTATTTGTTGTAGCATAAATACTATTTATTGCACAATTGAAACCTCCAAATGAAGAGGCAGGAGGTTCTGTTCTAAGAGTAGGAGATGCTGAACGCCTAGCTAGAGGATCTCTTCTTCTTCTCCTTTCGTATGAAAATAGTTCCTTGTCACTAACACTAGGTGGTGTTGACTGAACTCTAGGAGAAGGAACAGTCCTTCTGAGAGTTCTCCCTCTTCTTCTTGGAGGAGATAAATGTAAAAACTCTACAGCTTTTGAACTTCTAGTTTCTATTTTTCTCATATAAATAAACACATTGATCCTTTCCTCCATGCAGAGTCGCCAGATATGCTTAAAAAAGACCTCTAAAAGGCTATTACCTTACTTTCAGCACATCAAAATAACAAGACTTAGGAATTTTACTTCTAACTCTGTCCCGCCGGGCGTGCCAAAACTGTTATCACCTGAAATTGCACCCTTGTTGAACCTGATGCTCAACGCCTCAGTGTAACATGGGAAGACCTCTAAAGATGTGGGTCACTTGTAGATAGAGGTCAACCTCCGGAGAAGGCCGAATTCCTTTGTGTTATCACCTAAACTACTAAGCTTTGCGAGGTAAAGGGATAAGGAATACATAAATTGGAAACTACTCCTATGGTGATACACCAAATTTGTTCAAACATGAACAACTGCTTAACACACAATTTTCAATCAACTAGTAAAAGCTAATATGCACAACTCAATACTCATATGATATTGTATAAATGTTTTATAAGAAAGCTACGATACATACAGTCCTAGAAGGATGATAAATTCTCCTCACAACTAAAATTGTTTGCATCACTAACATAACCTATAACCTGCAATATACACATCTCCTCTGCTTAAAAGTGCTATTAATGAGACAATTAACAAGGAATAAGAGAAACTCACATGTAAATTTATCAATCATTCAACACACTCAATGAAACAGATAACTAAGAAGGCAGAAGTTGCTTTCTTTTTTGATTTTCAAAGGTGAAACTGTACATATAATGTCTGTAAATGAGTTACAAAACTCAGTATTCTCCACTAAGGATTCTCAGAAGTCACAAAGCGGAAAATATGCAAGCAAGTACTACCTACAAAAAAGGAAAAAATGCCATATATATGAGAACTAAAAGCATCAGCCCCTTTCTTAAGGTTTACAAAAAATATCAGTTTCTAAGAAAGGTCGACCCTCATATTTTTTGGAAATAAAGCTAATGCATTCAATGTGCATCCCCCGTGTCCCTGTCAGTGTGAAAGATCACCCTTAGGAGAATTCTTTAGATTCTTCTGTAGCCACAACATTTACTTTTGGTCCCCGTGTCCACTCTTGAAATTCCTTGAAGAGCTGCCTTAAATGCCCCTGGAGCTTTACCATTAATATTGATCTGCCTTTTGCCAGTAGACCTCACAGCTGTCCCCGAGATTGACGGCTTCTTCTTTTATTCGGCCTTCTTCCTGCTCAAAAACTTTATGTAGATTGACTCCTCTTGCAAACAGCTTCAAAATTTTCATTTAGACCTTGACACCAATGATCTCCGAGCTGCCCCATCGCTTTTGGTCTCAGGAAAAGTCCATGTCGTTTATGCTCTATTGGTCTCGTTCACAGGGGGAGTCAAACAGTCAAATGGCTGATGGTTCACCTTTAGTTTCCTTCAGATTGGTTGAGCTCATGCCACATAGATTCCAGACGGTCAAAGGTTGTTTCATCAAGATCGCATGTCAGTGAGACACTAATTGTGTCTCCCCGATGCGATCATACTCTATAGCAGCATCAACATAGCACACATCTGTCGGGAAGACTTCACAGCGAGTGGAAAAAGTCTTACCGATGTCCAAGATGGTCGCCCAAACTATTGCTGTCGGCCAGAGGTCACAACGAGTGCAAGCCATTCGGCCAAAAGTCTTGGCGATCCTCAAGAGTTATATCGCTATCATATAAACCATCGACAAGACTCCCTTCTTTCGGTAGGACCTCATAACGAGCTCCTTTATTCTCCCCGAGCTCACTTCATTTTGGCAGGACACCATCGGGTCAGTGAGAACTCCTCCCGAACTCATTTCATTTCACTGAGACCTCCAACAATTGGCAGGACATCACTCTGACGGCCAGGCGTTACGCCGATGCCATCAATGTCGGCATGACCTTTCGTTATCAGTGAGACCTCATTTCGAACACAAACCACCTTCCCCGGGCTCAAACGTCCCCCCTTCAGTAAGACACTGGCAAGTCGGGAAGACCTCATGCCAAAGCCCATCATTATACCGCTGTGCTCCTCCGTCGGCAAGACATCCATGTGTCAGCGATACCTCTTACCGAAGGAAAAACACTATACTGAGACCCTTCATTCTTTGGCAGGACCTCCTATTTTCACCGAGACATCATGGCGACTTATCTTTCCTTTGCATCGAGCTCACACTCTTTCGGCAAGACCCTGTCGGGTCGGTGAGACATTACGGCAGCAGCGGGAGCTATAGCGATATCTTTCTCCATCGCCGAGACCATCGCCTATCGACGAGATATTACACCGAAGGCATAACCTTCGGCGAGACATTCAGCAATCAGCGGGACCTCTCTCTGAACTCCTATTTCTTTGGCGAGACCCCCAGTCTTCGGCGAGACATTACGCCGATATCAATCCCTCTCGGCGAGACCTCATGCCGAAGGAAAAACTTCGGCGAACTGAGAACACTTTGGCAGGACACTAGCGGGTTGGCGAGACGTTACGGCGAACTCCTATCTTCCGTCGATGCTTCTTTTCTTGTTGGGAAGACATCCCTCGAAGCTACGCCCTTTCGCCGAGACCTCAGTAGTCACCAAGACGTTACGCCAAGGCATGAACCCTCGGCGAAACCTTTCTCCTTTGGCCAGACCTTGGTTGATCGGCAAGACCTCACGCCGATGATGTCTCCTTTCGCCGATATGTCCCCTCTTTTCAGCGAGACTACTTCCCATGCAGAGGGAGATACAAAATCTCACAACGATTAAAATGTCTTGCCGACCGAGACATTTAAAAATCAATAGAACCCCTGCTAGTCGGCAAGACAACTGGAAGGTCTTGCCGAATTTCTCCTTAGTGGAATTTTATGTCAAACTTGATTGAGGCAGACTTTTCAACTGAGCTCCCTGAGAAATGCATCAGGGGTATGACTTAATCATGCACAACAATGTCTCCATTTGGCCCTTATGAATACTTGAAACATAGATTCTCCTGCCTGATTGAGCCCGTAGGTGAAAATCGGGCAACAGAAATCTCATGATCAACTCGACGACTCGAAGAAGTTTGAGGAAAACCCTTAATGTCAGAATCCTCTAAATCCACTGTGGAGGAAGGAAGAGTAGAGGATGAGCTAGAAGAGCTTTCCTCAAAATGTACACTATGCTTAATGAAGAGCTCATGTGTTTCTGGATTGATTAGCCCATATCCTTTGACACTATCAGGGTAACCAACACAGATACAAGGCTGACTCTAAGGTTCGAAGGCCTTGCACTTCTCTGAAGGAATATGTGCCCATGTTGGGGAGCCAAAAAATCTAAAGTTACCCAC
Source organism: Sequoia sempervirens (assembly GCA_007258455.2). Classification (NCBI taxonomy): domain Eukaryota; kingdom Viridiplantae; phylum Streptophyta; class Pinopsida; order Cupressales; family Cupressaceae; genus Sequoia; species Sequoia sempervirens. The sequence continues at coordinate 71,788,780 of VDFB02109042.1, read as the reverse complement.
AACAGGTTTCTTTCCGTGCACCAAGCTTCAAAGGGAGTGATGCCCTTTAATTCCTTATGTGGAACTCTATTTTGAATGTGAGCAGCATAGTTGATAGCTTTTGCCCAATATGCAGGTGCAAGGGAGCGAGCGTGGATTATGCAGCCAACCATTTTTTTCAGGGACCTATTTTTCCTCTCAACTACACCATTTTGCTATGGTGTGTAGGCAACAATATGTTGAAGATTAATCCCTTCAAGAGTACATAATTTCTCAAATCAATGGTTCACATATTCTCTGCCATTATCAATGCAGAGAATTTTGACACACTTTCTAGATTGCTTCTCAGCATGAGCCTTAAACTCTTGAAATCTATCAAAGACTTCTCCTTTGTGTCGAAGAAAGTAGACCCATGTGTATCTGGAATAGTCATCAATGAAGGTGAGCAAATAATGAGCCTTATTGAAAGATAATGATGGAAAAGGACCTGCCTAGTCACTATGAACCAATTCAAGGACTTTTGAACCCTCAAAGCCTTCCCTTTGTCAAACTTGTCTTCAAGATGTTTTCCCAAGGCACAACCCGAACATACACCATCAAAAAAATTGATTTGACGAAGACCCGTGACCATATTCTGTTTGCTGAGTTGTTGAAGATAGCGGTAGTTTAAATGGCCAAACCACTCATACCATAGTTTTCTCACAACATTTGAATGGGTGAGCAATGCAGTGGAATGTGAATTAGGTACAAAATGGGAGAAAGCATACAAGCGAGACTCGTGATTGGCCTTACCAATTGCAAGGAGTGCATTATCTTCAAGATTCTGGATGCTAATAGAATTTGGAGTGAATTCAACTTTTCTACCATTCAGAGTGATTTGGTAGACGAAGAGAAGGTTGGTTGACAGATTAGGCACATAGAGGACATCCTCAAATGTACCATTTCCAGTATCAATTGAACCCTTCCCAATTACATCCACTAGAGAATCATCCCCGATGAGAATGTGGGGCACATAACAAGGCTTCAACAAAGAAAACTATTCTTTACTAGAACCCATGTGATGTGATGCACTCGAGTCAAGAATCCACTCTTTTGAAGAATCAGTTATAGCAACAAGTGCATGCGCTTTCCCTTTACCCGATTTTGAAGGAATAGAGGATTGTTGAGCAACAAAAGAAGGCAGATTAATTTTGTTCTTTTTGAGAAGATGCTTTAACTCATTGATCTTCTTCTTATGAAAAGAATGTTCCTCATGACCAAACTTCTTGCAGTAACTACAAGTTGGCCTTTCCTTCTTTGGAAAATTCCCCTTTGAAGAAGAGGAGTTGGAGTAAACTTTTGTAGAAGATGATTGTGCTTGATCTCTTTGTGACTTCTTCTTGAACTTCTTTTGTTTGTTGTCAGGTTTCCTTGATTCTTTCAGACCCTTTGGTTGACCAACCATCAAAGCTTGTGAGTGTGAAGGCTTAAAAAGACCCATTGAAAGAAGCTTACCTTGTTCTTGCATCAACATTTCAGAAAATGAAGCAAAAGAAGGTGTAGTGAATGTTGAGCCTATTGTCAACCTATGAGTATGAAAGCTAGAAACAAAAGCTGCAAATTCAGGTTCAAGTTTGTTTAGAGTTTTATAAACAAGTTGAATGTCTTTCTTCTCTAAGCCACATGATTTACATTATGCTCTCAAGCCATTGACCTTTGTTACATAATCCTGGATCTTATCAAAAGACTTTGGATCAAGATTCATTAGTTCATTGTCAATTTGATAACCACGAACTTCATCAGTTGTACCAAGTTTTTAATTTGTCCCATGCATCATGTGAATCTTTACATTCTTCAATCTGAAACATGATATCAAGTGAAACTAAACTCCTTAGACAACCAAGAGCTTTTGTATGTTCAAACATCTAGAGTAGTTTTTCCTTATCATTGGTGGGTTCAATTACCTTCTTCTCAACATAAGGTTTATATCCTAGTTGCATTAAGTCAATCCATGCATTTTGATCCCATCTGTTGTAGTTGTAGGGCGTGAGCAATGAAAACTTAAATGTACCCATAGTGAAGGAAAAATAGAGCACAAGGTATGAGAGATGTTCAAGCACAAAGACAACAAGATACCCACCCTTATTTACTCAATCAAAGAACCCCCCTAGAAAAAAATGATTTGGCACTTTATATTTAGTGCAGTTACAAATTTCTGGATTTCAATGCTTTTACAAATCCTTAAGAAATGAGCATGTGATGAAAGTATACATTTGGCACAATTTCATATAAAATAAACATCACCAATGTGAAGTACACAAAAAATCATGCACTTTCAAAAAAATAATCAACTCGATCTGAGGTCATATGCAAAAGTTATGCAACTTTGAAGTCTGCAAAACGAGAACGGTGAGGAGTCCTCCCTGAGAATCAGAAATTTCTGAAAAATCCATGTGTCAAAATCTGAAACTATCTTCATCAATGTGTAGAGCATGAAAAATTAGCCCAAATAAAAAAAAATTGCACTAAATTCGGAGGTCGAGAGCCTGAGTTATGAACTGTCAAAGTTGGCCTTGAAGAAACAATGCATCAATGGAGAGGGGCTGTGAAATTTTTTGCCAAATTTGGTGGGATTACCACCAAATTTAGCGGTCCATCAAAATTAGATATCTGCCAAAAAGTCCGCCAAAATGAGCACTTCGCCAGATAAATTTAGCATTCTGCCAATTTAACCTTCGCTGACAACTTTGTCCAAAATTGACATTTTAACAGTCAATTTTATGGTTTTCGGGCCTTTTGAGCACGATGGCAGGGTCGGATTTGACCCAAAATTCTCTGAAATGATGGCTCCTTGGTGGATCTGACAATGAACCTCCCGCTTCAAATTGTTGCAGATCTGGCCTTTGGTGTCCGTTTCAGCCAAAATAAGGGGCAAATATGAATGTCTCAGCTGCTTTGGACTCAATGGTGAGCTCATAATCTCCAGAAAGCTTTAGAAGACCTGCAACTAACAATTCAATGTATGAACCCCCCCAAAAACTGATATTTTTTTTCACACCTTTCTAAGTCTCCAGATTATCTGAGGATGCAAGAGAAGAGCATACTCAATTTTTGAAACAAAAGCTCAACACTCTTAGATTTTCTAAAGAATTGCTAACCCACAACTCACTCTAATACCATATGAGATTTGCTAACTAGCCTTCCCAGGAATCTAATGACTGAAGGAAAGCAAAACCATAAATATGAGGAGGAATAAACTGTATTCCTCTCAAGAATGCAAAGCTATATTCAGCTTGAGAAATTGAGAATTACAAAGGAAATGCCTTGGTTATATAGGCCAAGGGGAGAGATAGATGCAACCAGATTATGACAAGTGTTGGAATCCTATGAGGTGTGACAACTCATGTCATTAAATGCTCAACCACTTTATTCCTATGTAAAGTTAAGCTAGTGTGAAGAGGACTTTAGTGGAGAACTAGCTAAGAATGAAGTAGTTAGATAAAGTACCCCTTTCACACTAATAGAACATTCCACAAAAACAACAAACGAGCCCCATTACCTACTCCTCTAGAAACAAAAATATATTAAAGATCAAGGTGGCTTTGAGTAAGCGATGGAATGAGACAAAAGATAAATCAAAAGAAAATATCGACTGACAAAATATATCAAAGTCATCATATCTCTTGTTAGAGAGATTGTATTTGTTGATCCATGATTGTGCCTATTGTAGGAATAATATATCCATTAAAGTGATAATATTGGATGTTGAATTAGATGCTTTAGGTAGTTGGTATGTAGGTAGTTGGTTTGTTTTGACAATGATCGATGCTAGTAATTTTTCATGAATGTTCTAGGTTTTCATGATTGCCACATTTTATTTTGCTTACTCCGTCAAAGATGAAGGTGATAGGTTTATTATGAACAATGATTTTATTGTGGATGGGTGAGTTGTGTGATATCTTTTTGAACATTTTAGAATTTTTGACTATTTTTGAACTTTTGTTGGATGTATTTGAGGTTGTTTTGAACTTCTTTGAGATATTTGAATGTTTTTTGGGTTTTACGTTATTTGAATATTTTTGGATTTTCTACAATATCTATTATTTTTGGATTTTTGACTATTTGAGGCTATTTTTTTTGGATTTTCCAAAATATCTATTGTTTTTGGATTTTTGACTATTTGAGGCTATTTTTTGGATTTTGTGTTTATTTGGATGTTTTTTGGATTTTCAGATTTAGGTAATGAACGAGGATCCAATCCTACCAGTAGGTTCAAGAAAAATGCCCCTAGTTAGATGTAGGATCATTTTATGATGGACTAGATGAGATGAACCTATGATTATGCTAGGTGATATGGGTAATGCTAGATATTGGTAAATACTAGGACGAGCTAGGTGTGTAAGTGAAAATATGATGGATGAATGGGTGGATATAGATGAGATGGTAGATTTATTATGGATGGAATGGAAATAAATCTTGATAGATGGTAGATGATACTCATTACACATGGCACCTATTTTCTAGGTTTTTACCAAGGTACTTGTCCAAAGCACCACCAAAGTGGTTTTCACTAGAGGGCGATTTTTTATCTTTACAATTTTATCCTTTTCTTTGGATTTTTGAAAATAGGATACCTTGATGGGTCTAAGCATCGAACCGCTTGAGATGACTATTGTTGATGGGATCTTGTAAGGAATCACCTTCAAGTGTAGCTAGTTGATAGGCTTGTGAGGCATAGCTTGATGTGACAACAAATGCCCCAACCAATTTTGTTTAAACTTTCCTTTGTTATTTTGATCCAGTTGATTCTTTTGATTGTTCTTGAGGACTAGATCACCTACTTGAAAGTTTTTGTTCTTGATATTTTTGTTATAGCTATGGCGAAGACAATTTTGATAAGCTTGAAGGTGATTAAGGGAATTGATATTTCTTTCTCTATAAATTATAGCTCATGTAGTCATAATACTATGCATTCTTCATTATCAAGAAGATGATGCAATGACACTCTCAATGAAGGAAGTTCAACCTTGATAGGGAAGATTGCCTCAGTTGCATAAACTAAGTATGGTGTAACACTAGTAGGCATTCAAATATTAGTACAGTAGGCCCATAAGGCAAGATTTAGTTGGATGTTCCAATCACATCCAACATCATCAACTATCTTCTTAAGGATTTTTAGGATGAACTTATCAGGTTATATTATACACTATATAAACATTACTATATCTTAGCTATAGTGGGGGTAGGGAAGTAGTCTCTTGATTGATATGATGTATGTGTGTAGTTTCACATATCATTAGGTATGAGGGATATATATTTATATCTTTAATTCTATGAATATTTTCAAATGGTGTGTGAGTTAAGTATTAGGAGAACTACATGTGACTTCGATCCTATTTGAAAGTGGATATATAGGTAGTCCTTGGGTGAAGGATGCCCCTATAACCAAAGTTTGTAGGAGAGGTGTCTAGGAAATAGCTCCAAGGTTTGGGGTTATATCTAAATTTGATCAACCTTCTCTTTTCAATATGCTTCAACTTGAGACTAAAATTTGCTTTAAATGAATATGAACTCATATTTCTAATTAATGTTCCCACCATATAGGTCTAATCCAATAAAAGACAACCCATCATCATTGAGCTTATCTACTTTGAAATTTGTTTTGTTCAAATTTCTAAAATCTACTCCAATCTTGATGAAATTTTATAGACTGTCATCATGGTATGTCTCTATTGTGAATGTATGAAAATGTAGGGTTCAAAATATTTCACATTCTATTGAGGCGTGTCTTAAGCTCATATAGTCTTCCTAGTTATATACAAAATGAACATTGATAGTCACAATATTATTTTGACCATCATAGAGCTCCACTTTCTTTCTCGAGTTACTATTCTTTTGGAATTATAAGCAAACGGATAGAGTGGATAGTCCTTACTTTATGAGTATGGATTTTTTTATGTATATACGACTAGAAATAAGATAGCTCATGTGGGTTCAATGTATTATTCATGTATTGGTAATTTGATCCCCTAAACTTATATGAGCATGTCTATAGGATAATAGATCACTCTATGCCATAATGTGACTACGTCAATCAATCCAAGGTTTTTGAATCCTTAGGATATCCTGATTATGTTTACTTGGCTATAAGATGATCCCACGTATTAGAACCAAATCTATTACATGTGTGGTTTAACTAGCTATCACTAGTAGCATGCATGTGATAGATGTTAGGAGCTAATTATTGTATCTTAGGGATTAGTCAGCTTTCACCAATAACACATAGGATAAGGATGTCAAGGACTACCCATAATATGATAGGGATTAGTTTGGTTTCAACAATAACAAGTAGGTGATAGTTGTCAAGCTACCCATATCAAGTTGGACTGACTTTCAACACTAACATGAAGATGATAGATGTTAAGATCCACTTACTCAAAAGGTTCAACAAGCTATAGAAGTATTATTAATGGTCTCATGTGCATGTGTTGTTACACGTATGCCCTTATTAGTGACAAGTAGCAATATGGGATGATTGTCTCATCATCACTACTTATAGTGAATTGAGAAAAATATGGCTCTCATAGTGTAGTATGGGATGCACTGACAAATTCCTTTTTGACTAAGATATACTTATGTAATATCCCAAATGTATTAATAAAAATTATGAAGCAAACTAATAATATTCAAACTCTCTTCAAATTATTTTTGAAATATCAATGAAATCAACCACAAATATTTATAGATTTCTCCACAGACTAGGTAGTGGAATTTGATATTTTTTTCATTAAACACTTGGAATCTTCTTCTACAATAAAAAAATGGTTTTCAAATAAAAAATATACAACAACAACAAAAAATAAAATGGAAACAACAACTAACAATACTAGAAATAATCACTCTTAAATCCACATAAAACTACAAAAAACACACAACAATAACTTTGAATTTTGCTCCAACTGAAAGATGAAGATTTGCAACACTAGAAGCTAGTTTTTATTGAATAATGAACAATAACAACACTAATATACAACAGAAAACAACCCTCTAAATCCACACAAAATCTAGAAGTTAAACTCCACATAGAGTCTTAAAATCCTATGACAAACACACCAAACTACACAACTAGAACAACCTACAAATCCTTGAAGCTCATATGCAACCTCTAAGTAAGATTAGATCTTGAAACCAATGGGTTTGCATCCTCTAATCCCTACCTTCAATGTGTTTTTATTCAAGAAAGAAATGTAAAGCATAAAGCTTATACAAAAAATTGTGATGTAGAAATAATTGAATGATACCCAAAATGTTTAAAAATTAAATTTGTCATTCCTGGCCAAATTTTGACACCCAATTTCCCAATGCCCCTTGAAGGGAAATTTAAAATATTATTAAATGTCTTCTCTCCCACTATCATGCTTGTTGGCAAAAAAAATCAATACCTTATTTGGAGTCATTTTTTTTTTAATATTTAAATGTCCCAAAAATACTTTGAATCTATCAAATTTCATTAGGACATAAATAAATATTAGAATTATTATTTCCCTATTAATTTACCTTAGCCCAAGAAATATTGGAATGGGCTAAGTAATCGCCTAAATTAAATTAATTTGAAAGGGGACATGACAAGTCCACCCTCCCAAACTGCTTGTCCCCAAGTAATTTAAATCTGGATGCTTCAAAATCTTAGGCCCTCCCATGTAGCATCTTCTATACGATTTTTTTTTCCAACAGATTAGATATTTTGTGATGCCCCTTTTTCTCAAGTTCCTTACCCTAGTATAAGTCATAGTTTCATGTATGAAAATTAGTCTTTCTTCATCATCTAAAGGAGGGAAACCAATTAAATAGATAATATGCAAACCAAGTGCCTTTTTCAAACATGAAACATGGAAAGCATTATGAATTTTACTATTTTTAGGGAATTCTAGCTCATATGCCACTTCTCCCACTTTCCTCAAAATCCTATAAGGTCCATAAAATTTGGGCTTGAGTCTTTTGCACCACTCTTCTTGATAGATGATTATTTGCATGGATGCAACCTTAAGAAAACCATGTCACCCACCTCAAAATATTTTAATGTATGCTTCTTGTCTACATAATTTTTTTGTTGATTATGTGCTTCTTGCAAATGATCCTTAAGTGACCTCAATATCTCTTAACTATGTCCAATCAAATCACATGTTGTAGGTACTCTATTGTCTGATGATAACAAATCAACAAAAGAAAGAGCATCATATCTATATAAAGCTTTGAATGGTGACATACCAATGGACATATGGTGTGAAACGTTGTAATACCACTCTCCCAAATGCAACCACTTAATCCATGTAGATTGTTGATTTGAAACATAATTCCTCAAGTACCCTTCAATCCATTTGTTCATTATCTTTGTTTGATCATCTGTTTGTGGATGGTAGCTAGTACTCGGTGCGAGTTCTATACCTATCAAATGGAAAATTTATTGCCAAAAAGAATTGAGAAATCAATTATCCCTATCATTAACAATGTTTTTAGGCAACCCATATAATCTAAATATTACCCTAAACAAAAATTTGCTTCTTAAGGTTCCTTGAAATATGAAGTGATAGAAAAAACACATACTTTGTCAACCTATCAACCACAACATAAATGCAATTTCTACCTTGTACCTTGGGAAAACCCGTGATGAAATCTTTATAAATACTCTCATTTTTGCTCTAGAATTGGTAGTGGTTGAAGTAGTCTTGCTAGGAAGATTTATTCCCTTTATTTTGTTGACAAACCATTCTCTCTAATATGCTTGCGAACATCCTCTTTCAACCCCTTACATGAAAACCTCTTGCAGGTTTTCTTTTAAGTTTTGTAGTAACCTAGGTGTCTTGCTAAGGAGTATCATGAAAATCTCTCAAGATCTTCTCCATAATTTTGGACTCAAGCACCAAAAAGATTCTATTTTTATAGAGGATCAGCCCTTCCACCTCTATATACCTATCATCTTTCACCACCTCATCAAGAATATCAGCAACAAATTTGTTCTTAGCATACTCAATGATAATGGAAAATTTCCAATCAACAAAAATAGAGGATAGAGAACATGGAGTAGACTTCCTAGAGAGAGCATTAGCTAAAACATTTTTCTTCCCCTTCATGTACTCTATGTCAAAATCATATGCTTGTAGCTTACTTACCCATTTTTCAATGATCATTCAAATGTTTTTGGCTCAAGAAGAATCTCAAATTGTTGTGGTTGCTTTTAACAACAAAACTATTGCAAACCAAATACTGTTTTCTAAGTTTCTCCAATTCATGCATGATAACCAACATTTCCTTGTCATAAATGGAATAGCCTCTTTCTAGATTATTTAATTTTGTACTTTCAAATGATATGTGATATCCCCTTTGTGATAGAACAACCCCAATACCTTCCCCAAATAGATCACATTCTACTACAAAAAATAATTAGAATTTGGGAATTACAAGTAAAGGACATGAACCCATTACCTTTTTAAACTTCCCAAAAGTATTTTGGGCTAATTCAAACCATTCAAAAGCTCATTTCTTTGTCAAATATGTTATAGGGGTGACCAATTCTGATAATCCTTTTACAAACCTCTGATAATAATTGCATAATCCAAAGAAGCCTCTCAAATATGTCAATATGGTAGGAGGTGGCCAATCTAGAATAGCTTGGATCTTTTTTGGTCCACTTGTACACCCTTGGAATTTATGATATGGCCCAAATACAAAAAAAATGTTAAATCAAACTCACATTTGGATAACTTAGCAAAGAAAGATTGCTGCTCCAAAATGCCCAAAACTATATCCAAGTGCTTCAAATGCTCTTCCCATGTTTTATTGTAAATCAAAAGGTTGTCAAAGAAAACTAGCATAATTTTTCTTAAATTCTTACCAAATACTTGGTTTGTGCATGATTGAAAGGTGGCTAGAGCATTAGTAAGTCCAAAGGGAATAACCAAAAACTAAAAGTGTCCATAATGACTCTTAAATGCTATCTTCTATGCATCTTCTTTCATGTGGATCTAGTGATATCCTAATTTCAAATCAATCTTGGAAAAGTATACAACTCCACACAACTCATCTATCAACTCATATATCTTGGGAACAAGGTATCTATTCTTGATGGTCCTCTTATTCAATGCTTTGTAATTAATACACATCCACATAGTATCATCCTCCTTTTTTATGAGAACCACTAAAGATGCAAATGGACTAGAACTAGGCCTTATGTAATCCATATCTACGAGTTATTTTATAACCTTTTCAATCTCTTCTTTATACCCTCTTAGGCATCAGTATGGAGTAGTTATGACAAGTTTTGCATCTTCTTCCACTTCTATAATATGTTGAAAACCCCTATTCGGTGGTAATCTTGGTGGAAACTCACTAAACACCACACTATGCTTATCTAAAATCTTTTGAATATCAACATGATGAGATATTTTTTTACCTATGGAAGAATTTGTGGGTATTATCACAACTTGTTGCCCATGCAACTTAGCCCCTTTGGAAGTCCTCTCCATCCTTTTTGTCGTCACCACTCGTGGAGCTCCATTTGATATCCCTATGAGTACAATATTCTTCCCATCTACTATAAACTTAAGCTTCATAGTCTAGTAATTAATGTAGGCTAGTAAGATCAACAAGCAAATTTACCTTGTAGGCTAGTAAGATCACAACTTTGAAACCACTCTAATATCCCAAATGCATTATTTTTGCCAATTTATTTTAAAATATAAAATAATACAACAATTATGAAGAAAAATAATGATATTCAAACCCTCTTCAAATCACTTCTGAAAATATCATGAAATACCCACAAAAAATTATAGATTTCTCCACAGTCTATGCACTACAATTTGACAATTTTTGCATTAACCACCTAAAATCTTCTTCTACAATAGAAATGGTTTTCACATACAAAATATTCTACTACAACAACAAATAGAAAAATAAAAACAACAGTTAACAATACTAGAAACACTCCTAAATCCACACAAAACTACAAAAGTCACAACAATAACACTGAATTTTGCTCCAACTGAAAGATGAATGCTTGCAACACTAGAAGCTCATTTTTATTGAATAATGAACAATAAAAACACTGGTCTACAACAGAAAACAACCCTCTAAAATTCACACCAAATCTTAAAACAAAACTCTACACAAAATCTCCTAAAATCTTGCAACAAACACACCAAACTACACAACTGGAACAAAATACAAATCCTTGAATCTCATATGGATTTGGAGCTCATATGCAACCTTTGAGTAAGATTTCCCCTTGAAACCAATGGGTTTTTTTCCAAAAAAGAAATGTAAAGCATAAAACTTATACAAAAAATTGTGATGTAGAAATGATCGGATGATACCCAAAATGTTTGCAAATTGAATATTTATATCATTCCTTGCCAAATTTGAGCACCCGAATTCCCAACACCCTTTGGAGGGAAATCTAAAATAATATTAAACATTGCCTCTCTCACTACTATAGATGTCGGCCAAAAATAACTGCACCCTTATTTGAAGCCAATTTAATTAAATTTTAATATTTAAATGTCCCAAAAATACTTTGTAATTATCAAATTCCATCTGGAACATAAGTAAATATTAAAATTATTATTCCCCTATTAATTTACCTTAGCCTAGAAAATATTGGGATGGGCTAATCAATCATCTGAATTAAATTATTTTAAAAGGGGACATGCCAACTTGGTTTTAGGTGTGATTAAATTATTTTAAAAGGGGACATGCCAACTTGGTTTTAGGTGTTAGTGAACCAAATAAAGGGGAAGATGATTGCAATAAGCTTGCATCCACTTTTGTTTTGCCAACCATCTACTTCTATTTTTCCAACTAATCACTATGCACGTGGGATGAATGTATTACTTGATCATTGTGTATATGTGACATATATTTGAGCTTATTATTATTATGTGTACATGTGATGTATGTATAAGCTAGACACAATGTGGTTTAATGTTCCTATTATTGTATATGGATTGATTTGGAAGCATAAGCTCAATAAATGTGTGTGATTCCAAAGAGAAGAAGATTTCATCCCTAAAGTTTGAATAAAGCCTTTTTATATTTGGTGTATGAACTACAAAGCCTCTAATTCCTGGAAAGGGATATGTAGGCAAAACCATTCAATTGAACCCTCAAAGAATAGGTCTAAGTCTAGGGATTGTCCTAATATTGTGAACTTATCATATTTGGTACAAGAATGGAAGCATGTCGCATAGAGATACTACCACTAATATTGTTTGGTAAAGTCATGAAACTAGCACATCTAAATTAGAGTAGTTGCTTGGTCATGTAACGAAAATGATGGTAAAAAGAAAAATAGTGGTAAACAAAGGTTGGTTGTTATAAGGATCCTCCGATTACTGCCTCCATCAAACTTATTTCCACATAGTTTTATGTATGAGATTAGAAGGTGGCCAAATGCTAAAGAAGTGCAGAACAAATAAAATATGCCACTTTTGCACTTTGGGCTTAGTAGAAACAAAATGGCACTACATCATAAAATGTTTGGTTTACGAGGATATCCAAATCAAATTCACCCATATCTTCAAAGTTGATTGCTAGAAGAGGATAGACTGGCAATAAAAAGGCAGACTATTTAATCAAAATATCCGACATTAAAAAAGAAATGGATATCCCTAATTTGGGCATCATCTATTGAAAGTGTTTGTGCACAGAGCAACTTTGTTTCAAGGAACTTTGTTTCTATCCTTGAATTCAATAGACTCCTTGGTCTCATGAATGCTATTAAAAAACTCCATTTCACATTAATTTGTTTGCTGCTGCCCATGCTGTTTTAAATGCATTGTAGATATTTACCATAATGTTCACATTGCCAAAAACATTGATTCAATCGTATGTCATTATGGCTAAAAGAACAGATTAGATTTAAAAAACAAAGGGTAATAATATAATAAATAAGGGGATAAGTTATTAATTTTTTTATTATTAATTATTAAATATTTACTAGAAATATTAAATTAATTTAAAACTACTATAATAATAAACTTTAGTTATAATAAGCACATACTAGAGTTTTGGGGGCAGGGACAAGAGGGGTCGGTCTTAGAGATAAACTAGACAAGTTCTTACATATGGGAATACCATAACACTTTAAAAATTCACACTAGTATTGACCTGTGACATTAACCCACACTAGGAATATTAGATTTGAAGTTTGGCAATAGCACAATTGCGACAAGACCCTGGAGTTCTGTATCATCTTGCACCAGTGCCTCAATGCTTAGAATAGTGTACCTGGCAAAAGAACTCACAAAACAGGGTTAAATTCTCAGTTGCACTCATTATTTTCATATCGCCACCCTAGTCCAAATTATTGTTAGACTATGACTTAGACTACAAGTGTTAAATAATAAGAGCTTGATGAGTTGTTCAAACACTTTAAAGTCAATGGAAAAACAACCCCTTGTGAAAGACACCAATGTGTCACTTGATGGACTTTGTGATCATTGTTGTAGATTGAGCTCGATGACTACCTACTTCAAACATCAAATACTTTGATCATTGTTGCTAATAGACAGCTTGATGAGTTGTTCAAACACAAAGAAGGTAAAATTGAAGAAGTCTCTCATTCAATCAAATATTTTTCTCAAAGTGCTCTGTATTCAATAGGCAAGGACTCAGTGTTCACATGCGTTGTCTCTTCTGTGTCAAATTGGACTCACATTTTAAGTACTCAACCAAGAAAAAAATCTCCAAAAAAAGATACTTAAAGATGGACTTCGCAATTCAAATGGTAAATATATACATGTAACCAGAAAGAAACCACAAGAAAAGATTTAACACAGGTGTTTCCATATAGATGTAACTAAATGTTTACACAACAAAAATCTCAAAAATCTGAAGACACCTTATTTACAAAGCTATTTTATCTTCTAGCGACAACTTGCAGTGTGCTATAGTATGTGAGTTTTCTGGAATCAATTGCTTGAATATTATTCTATCTAACATTTCCAGTCTCTTTGCAGGACATTATTGTTTGCAGAGGTGAAGCCACGTGAATGTTCATTTGCCGCCACAGGAATTTATACACTTCTACATCAGATTAATGTACATGTACTACTAGGAAGATACAAGGGGTGGATGCCAAAACTGCAGGTATCCAAAAATCCAGCCCTGAGGTAACATGCCTTTTCCTCCAAAGTAAATAAAAAGTGGTAATGGAGCACTATCTCAATCTGTTACTATATTATGGTACGGATGGCTTGAGGCATACATATTGCATATCACCTGCTCAAAGGTAGAAGAAACACACAAAACTACTTATAAGTTGAGAAAAGACGGACATGGCATCTCATATATTCCTTATCTCTCATGATTTAGTTTGATGGATGCTCTATCCTCCCCAGTTCCACATCTGTAACTGTTTCATTAACTGGGAATGAGCTTTGGGGAAGAGCATGTTGAATCTCCCCTGATGGAGGCTGAGGTTTATAAGGGTGCATACCTGCAGAAAGAACACAATAACTTTGCTTAGAAGTTGAGATTTGTAAGTAAATAAAAAGTCACAAGTAAAACATAAAATAGACACTTGTGTGAGAAAAAAGGGTAAGGCGTTTATCTCACAGTTTTCATCATGAAGTGCAGGGAAAAACTGTCTATAGCAGAATGTCGCCACTGTTAAGCCTGTAGAAACATTCACTAATTTGTCATCGTGAAATAGAAGTACATGGAACATATTTAACACCTAGTTTGAAATAATCTGATGTGCCTGGTCCTTTTGTATATGAAACCTGAAACTTACCTAAAAAGACACCTGCAAAAACATCCTGCCAGTGGTGCTTATAGTCATTAACTCGTGAAAGACCGACATAAGTAGCTACAGCAAGAGGAAGAAAAACGATTGTAAGCTTGGCAATATGTCCTTCGTGGTCAAATATTCTGATCTTTCCAGCTAGATAGAGTGCAAAAAAACCCAACCCTGAAAAACACCCTGCATAAACAACAAAAAAGGGCTTCTTAGGCAATCTAGCTACTAAGTAGATATCAACACAAATGGGGAAATCCACTAAAATTAGATGGGAGCCCATGATCTTTGTACACATTCACATGCCTCTCAATTGCTTTAGAGCATATTATGGTTCTTCATCATCAATTATTATTCTGTAAGCAGTAATGGATAAACAATTCTACATGAACTCTCAAACTTAAAAAAGTTTACATTCCTCCGCATATGAAGCAGACCCAATACATAATATGAATACGCATGCTGGTAGAGAATTACATACAAGCAGTATGACCGCTTGGGAAGCTTTTATGTCCCTCAACAATGGTTGGTCGATCCCCGTGACATGCTACTTCTCCAGTTACATTCTTAAAGATCTGTATAGCGCCATACACCCAATAATAAATTTATACAGAGAAAAGCAACTATGAAAAAACTCAGCTGAAGCACCATGCGGAGGAGAAAATCTAAATAAAAGTGTTCAAAATTAGTTTGAATGAATAAAATAGTTACTATACACCCAGTAAGGGGTAGAGGTGCTGATAAGGAACCAAACCCTTTTTGCTCAATGGAATTCTCATCCAAAATGATTCTGGAAATTAAATATTGATGGTGCCTCTAAGGACAAACCTTTCCCTGCAGGAGGGGGAGGAATCATTAAGAACAAGAGGGAAGACCTGGTTGTAGTCTATTAGGTTAATCAAGGAAAATGCAGTAGTAATATAACTTGACAAAGGACTTAAGTTAGCCATTAAGTTGACATAATAAATTTGATAGTCGAGGAAAGTCTCACTTTGGTTAGTAATGGTATGAATAGGGTACTATTCAAATTGGAAGCTGAGAGCCATCACTGAAGAAGAGACTTCTCTTTACTCAAGGATTGAGTAGAATTTAGTTCTACAAAACCATAAGGGATCATAATACAGTTGCGGGCCTCATGTCAAAAAAGGAATAGGATTAAACTAAAATAAGGCGGACAAAGTGATTATAAGCCAATTGTATGGGGACATCAAAGTCTTGATCACCAAAGATAAAAGCTTTATTGGATAAAGGTTCGTTCCTAGTTATATCATTCAAATTATTGAGGATATGAGCAATTATAGATTTTAAAGAAGGAAAAGGGACTTAGAGACTAGATTACCCACTCCGTGAGCATTTAGAATTGTTATCTAATTCCTTGGCATAACACCTAGGGCATCCAAAGCTGTAATCTAGGAAGGAATATGAGGTTTAAAAAAGGCTACACAATGTTCCACAAAATTTATTTCAATACACAGAAAGTATGGACACTGAACCAAACTTCATATATTTCATATAAAGTTTCAAATGCATGAAATAATGGAACAAAAATAGCATGTGTACACTATAACAATCACCATTCCATAAACAGGAATTGAAAGAACTAAATAGAGCTTATTCATTGACATCATGGCAGTGAAAGTTCGAGATTTGTTACAGAAGCTTGTGAACTACTTTAGACATAGTGGTCTTTCAATTTATATTGTGACTTCAACTTCCCTTATAACTAATCCTATCCCTACGTAAAACAGCATGACTTCAACCTATATGAGTTGGCTCAATTCATATTCCTACTACAATTCTTTCTAACTTCTCTACCCTGATTACAGGCAATAAATGCACATTTGTCTTTTCCTTCTACATACATAGGAATTATACATTTGACCTTCCATTTTACATAGGAACCCGAATTATACATTTGAATTTACAAATATGAAATATTTACACCAAACTTTGAAAAACTCTTGCATAAAATATGTATACAGTAACTCTTGAAGAGAATTCCCAATCACAGGTGTGCCTACAAAAGAAAGTTCATGATGAGCAATTTATTCTGTGACCTGCTCTCTCCCCTTTTCACTAGTTTCATTATGTTCAATCTTTGTATCTCAGGGATGAAATGCTAGTTGAAAATCTTGTTTTTGCTACTTTTTTTCACTTTTGTGCCTGGTTTGCAGTGTTCCTCAAGGATGTGTCCTCAAGGTCCTCAAGAGGTTTCACAGACAGAAGATGTCTTAAGCACATGGAGGAAACATTCCCCTCATTTTTTTGAAAAAGATGGGGATGTTCCAGGGATACCCCCTTAATATGGGGGATATCTCTTGAGATATTCCCTACAAAGGGAACTCAACAGGGACATAAAGACATCCCAGCCGGCATCAATTTAATGACAACAAAAATTAATTAAATGATTTGCTTAGTAAAAAAACTTATAATAAACTAAAACATTGTGGGGGGCCTATAAAAAATTTAGTATCCTATTCTTATTTCTCCTAGCCCATTACCACTTTTGTGTTTTCATTTGCATTTCAGAATTGTAGTTCTGCAAGCACGAAGAGAGTTCATAAAACTGAAAACTGAAGAAAGGTGAAGGAAAACGAAGAAGAAAGTATCATGCCCCCGAAATTATAACACTAAGATATAAAGCATTGAAATGCAAATAAATAAATAAAGTAAAAATATAAAATGAAATATTAGCAATTTAATATTATTATAATTATAATTATCATAATATATATTAAAATATATATATAAACTAATATAAAAAAATAAATATATATAAAAATAAGGAAATATATAATAGCAGCAATTATGTTTAAATGATAAGGCAACAATCCCATGTTAAAGGCAGCAGACTAAATGAAATCATATGAGCCATAACTAATAAGTATCGATGGGAATTAAGACAGCAGATAAAATGTTACAAGGGCAGCGATCAAAGATTAAATACCAACGATTACTGTTAACAGCAAGATCAGCGATTAAGTTTATGAAAAGAGGTGACCTTTGAATAGCCACCACATTCCATAAGGGTCACCTCTATTCAAAAGAGGTACGATAGGGTATATAACTTATAAGCAAAAAAAGAAGAGAAGGATAATGAACCATCCAGGAAAGTATAGAGGGAAAAATAAATAAGAAAATCTGGAATATAATTTTGAATGTAGCAGCAGATATAATCAGAAGATGGAATGCCATATACATGTATATATAAATATAATGTGATTATTAGAAATATGTGTGTGTGTGTGTGTGTGTTATTCATGATTATACAATAATGATGCTTGCAGCAATTATTGAGTCTTATAAGTAATTATGAATCTCTACTATAAATGTGGATAATAGATTCTGAGTCGTTTGATTTACACTAAGCAACCATATGGAGGAGAAGAGGAAATGCAAGGAAGGGGAACAGTTACGAGATCACCATCTAAGTAGACCACCACATGCTGAATGTCCAATGTGCCTGCCACTTGTGGCCTAGAGGGTGAGTGTCCGCTCTTGGACTTAGATAGGAGGATTTCCGGGCACCCTATTGCAATTTCCTTCCCAACCTCTACAATGGTCGATAATTGTAGTTCATATTGCATTATCAATCTGATCATAAATTATTAAGGCCTGTATAATTTGTTCATGGGAAGAAGAGCTGGAAGTACATCATTGAGGGGGAGAGATTCCTTGCTAAGCAGGAAATATTCCTAGCACTCCCTTGAGGTTCCTAGAGCTGGAAGTACATGATTGAGGGGAAGAGATTCCTTGCTAAGCAGGAAAGACTCCTAGCATTCTCTTGAGGTTCCTTCTCTAATCTTCCCCATTGAAGGATTATTGAGGGGATAATAATTCAAACTCAGCATTGTGAATTACTCATCTAGATCAGTGCATATACATGTTAAATATTGTAATAGATGTAACAATACTAATAATCAATTGATTATGCTATATTATGGTTCATTGGCTAACATTATTGCAGGGTTAAACTAGAGTTTGTAATTTAATACATGTCTCTTACTTGGAAATTGTGATTTTAGTGCAGAATTCTAAGTATACCAAATATGGGACATTACAATTGGTATCAGAGCAATGTTCCTGCCATTATGAGGGTTGGGAACAATATATGCAACTAAGCCAAAGGGTTCAAAGAGCCTTGGAAAGGGACAAGAGGAAACTTATTAATATCATCACAAAAAGGAGCACTATTTAAAAATTTACAAATCTTAGTTATGATTGCTTGAGGACAAGCAATCTTGGGCGGGGTGGACTATCATGCCCCCTCAATTGTGTTGGCGTAACAACTAGCACCTCTAGAGTGCTAGTTGATACGGACAGCTATGCACACTGCATAATGAGTGCTCTTCAAATTAGGAGGGGAAGCTCCCTCGTTGTGTGGACAAATGCTTGAAAAAAGTAAACTAAACTAATTCCTATCTTTTTGTCTCAGCTAAAAGAGGCACAAGGTTAAGAAAACCCAGAACGTTGCAGCTAAGGTTTTTCTAGTTTCGTAGATCTTAACTACAACTCAAAACTAACTAGCTTATACTATCCAATCTCCTCAAGAAATTAGAGCATGAGGAAACGGAGCGGGAATGATTTATACGATAACCTCTACGACAGGATTTCCAAGGAGGTGACAACACCTATCTGAGGCGTAGGCTGAAAGAAAGGTTATTGGCGACGACATCAAACGATAAACTCTACTTCTGAATTCCCAAGGAGGTGACGACACCTATCCGAGGTGTAGACATGAAACAAAGCTCATTAACACAATAACAATAAACGGTAAGCCTTAATTCTAAATTCCCAAGGAGGTGACGACACCTATTTGAGGTGTAGATATGAAACAAAGCTTATAAACACAATAACATGAAACAATGATCATCCAACCAAAGTGAACAGATACAAAATAGCAATATTATAGGCAAATCTGGCTCAGCATATATTACTATCACGTGCAAAAGTTAATTACAAATGAGCAAAAACTCTTATTTATAGACATCGAAAGGTGTAGGGAACCCTAAAATTACCTTGAGTCAACTACAGTCTTGCAAGCATGCAAGATTTTATTGCTAAACCCTAATAAAGGAAACTATACAGTTAACTGGAAAGCTACCATCAGTTAACCGATACATCTAATCTAAATGCACGTCCTTATTGAAAGCAAGTTAACTGGAAAACTACCATTAGTTAACAAAAACCCTAAATGAAAACTCCAACTGTACAAAGATGATTCCAAAATAGACATGCATGAGATGTGGAACAACAAGTTAACTCAGAAAGAAGCATCGAGTTAACTGATGTGTCTGATGTCTATCCTGAAAGGTGGGACTTGGAGTCTACTAGCCGTGATCTTGAGCAAGTAACCCCTCCACGAGGTCGTTGACTGCATCACCATCTGGGGAACTTACACATCTCAACTGTCAATTCACTGCTTGTCAGCAACTTGAGCAATCTTAGAAATCTTTGCACACTCAAACCAACATTTCACTAACTGGCAACTTAGGTGGCTCCGTAACTGAAGTGATGGCCACTGTCTCTTCTGCAACTTTACGCTTCTGACACTTCTCACATTTTCCACACCTTTCTTTGCGAAGTTTGACCGCGCACACTCTAGCTATGAGTACACACTAACTTGCTGCATAAGCAATGTCCCAACAATATTCAACCCTCTAAAGTGGCCTTGGAAAGCTATCAACTATACGAGGTATGAGACTATTGGCGTTTGAGTGACTACGCTTGTCAACCCTCCAAATGCACTTGATACAAATCGCTGTCAGCTTTTCTGATGAAATCATGAATTAAGACCGATTTGGTCTTGAATTCAGTTTGCGTGAACTGCATTCTGAAAAACTCACCCATTGACTGTAAACTTGACTATATTCTAACAAATTTCTCCGGAAGCTAAAATGTCACCTACTGAGGCTAAAAATACCCTGTCGAAGGGCAATTTTCACAAAAAATTCTGAAACGTGGGTTTTGTCCGAAAAATCATTCTAACACAACCTACAACGCCAGAAATGTGAAAAAGTGTCGTTTAGCTTGACATGCAAAAGCTTTTCCGAAAAAAGCAACTGAGGGCAGCAAGCGCTGTGGGGGGCAATTTTCCCGAGAAAATTTGAAATATGGGTTTTGTCCAGAAGATAATTCTAAGACAACCCACAACATCAGATTCGAAAAATATTGACTTCTACTTCATGCAAAGGAATTTCAGTTGAGAAAATCAAAGCCTCGAGAATTGAAGCTCTAAGGCGAATTTTCTGAAAATTCTAACACATGGGTTTTGTAGAAGAAGCCATGCACAACCAACCGGATGATCCAGTTGTCAAAGAAATTAAGCCAAATCTTGGACAAGCGAAGAAAACCTAAGACAAGGAATAGAAGAATTTGAATAAAAGATAAAAGTTTTAAGTTTTTGTACGCTAAAATTGCCATCTTGTCTTGAAGTCTGGCGATTCATTTGGACTTCGTACCACAAGGAAATCTGCAAAATAATATTTGTGATGCGCCCGAATGTTGATTGCACAAGAAAGCACCGTTTACTCAAAAGGCTGCTATGAGAGAGAAATGGACACCTTTTGCATATTAATAAAATTTTGAGGTTTAGGTGCCAAGCGTAGGTAGAAACTCTAATTTCAAAAAGGAACTAGCCACGATTGGGCCCCACTTAGTTCAACTATCACTGACTAGGAGTCCCGAAAGAATAAAAATATTAAAATATTCAATTCCCCCTTACATGCGAATTTTCAAATTAACCTCAAGAAGGGCGCCAATATTAAAATATTGAGCAAAATCGCCCCTTTAAAGCTAGCATGCAAAAGACTGAAATTTAATATTATT
>VDFB02109042.1:71534997-71761323 GCA_007258455.2 Sequoia sempervirens | reverse complement strand
TTGGGCAAACACAATCTTCCATTGCATCCGACACGTAGGTAAATAAACTCAATAAAGTTTATTTAAAATTGAATACTTGTGCAATCTATTCAATATTAATTTCCACCATAAAGTAATTGCATGCCTATTTGTTTTAAACATTCAAGCAATGATAATATTGCACATGACATTGGAATGCAGCCTAGTGAGGGTGGAGCACAACTTGCAGATGAAGGTCATGGTGTGCATCCCGGTACTTTAGAGCATGTAGATCATGATCAACATGTTGAGCATGATCAGGCTAGAGAAGATCAAGAAAATGATGTGGCCCCATCAGGTAAAGAGGACCACTCTAAAGTTCTTTTAAACATATTTAATTGCAATTGGCGTATTAATTAATGTAACCTTTCATGTTTCAACTTTAGAGCATGTAGAGCGTGATCAACGTGTTGAGCATGGTCAGGCTAGAGAAGATCAGGAACATGATGTTGCCCCATCAGGTAAAGAGGACCACTCTCATGTTCTCTTAAACATATTTAATTTAAATTGGTGTATTAATTAATGTAAACTTTCGTGTTTCAACTGCAGATCAGGATTTAGAG
Organism: Sequoia sempervirens; assembly: GCA_007258455.2. Classification (NCBI taxonomy): domain Eukaryota; kingdom Viridiplantae; phylum Streptophyta; class Pinopsida; order Cupressales; family Cupressaceae; genus Sequoia; species Sequoia sempervirens. The sequence continues at coordinate 71,760,742 of VDFB02109042.1, read as the reverse complement.
GGTGTTCAACATGTTGAGCATGAGTCTATAACAGAAGTTTAGGAACATGATGTGGACCCATCAGGTAAAGAGAACCACTCTAATGTTCTTTTAATTAATGAAATACTTGTAACAATAATAACAAAACATATCAGTTTAACATTTCTTTGTTATTGCAGCAGACCCCCCTTGCAGCGGTGTCCACATCATGAGCAGATGACTAGGCATACATTAAGATCAGGAGCAAAGGGAAGAACAACTAAAGGGGGGACAGATGATTTAGAAAACGATACTCCACTTCATATTTTTTTAGCTTTAAAAAAGAAACAAAAAAAAGTGATTGTAATCATATCATGACAACCATATTTTTGATAATATGTAAAACTGAAAGAATGAATATTATATGTTAATGAATGAATGTGAATATGTTAATTAATGAATGTTATATATTTCAATGAATGAATGTTATATGTTATTAATGGATGAATGAATGCTATATGTTATTAATGGATGAATGAATGAATGTTATATGTTATTAATGGATGAATGAATGATTAATGCTATATGATTGGGTATGGGGAATTGAGAGTGATGTGAGGGGGGGAGGGGGCCAAATGAGCTTCCACCATCACGTGGTTGGCCTGTTAAGTAGAGAATATTAAACTATTCTGAAACAAAGAGAAGCTCAATAAGGTAATGCACTTTTCAATATAAGAAATGCATCGTTTGAAGCATCAAACCAATATGCAAAGATGAAAGAAAGTGCTAACTTTTCACTATGGTGGCAGAAAAATGATTCTTTATACCATGAATCCATGCTCTGCATCATAATTTGAAGTTGTTTCCATTCCAATGTTCTGAGTTTAGTTTGTTTGTATGGCTTTGTATGAATACCACATTGTGTTGTGTGTGGATTTGGTTTCAAAGCTCTGTTTCTTCTATTTTTAGTGGTGACATAACTCTAAAATTTGACTTTTGTGCATAACAGGTTAGTGGAAAAATTGACAGCTCTGAATGGTTTAGAGGCTTGATTGAGATAGATACATAGATATTTGGATCTTCTTGTTGATGGGAGGCTTCCACTTAACCATGAAATTTTGTACCATCTACAGGTATGCAAAATTTTCTCTACTTACATTCATTCTTGATCATAAATTTTGTAAATGATATTAATGCTTCAAACTTAAGATTCGTTTCATTTGTTATAATGATCAAAATGTTATACTTTTCTATGCATTCAAGCATTGTCTTGCCCCCTACCCTTTTCTCTCTCCCCCCTCCTTTTAAGAATTTTCTTTGTCATAAAAGATTCACATTTCTGTCTCATTTACACAAATTTATCTGAAGCGTTAGGAGTGAATAAAGATATGTAAAAGATGATGGATTATGTCTAAACAACAACTTTCCATCTTATAACTAATTAAATCCTTAATATTTGAATAGTTTAGAGCTCAAATAATGCTTGTATATGCATGTGTAGCAATAAGGGAGCCGATGTGAAGATTGAAATTTAAAACATCACTTTGGTATTTTTCCTTAGAGGTGAAATGATATTTTGAGTAATACAAACCTACACACACATTGATATTTTTGGCATTGCATTGAGGAAATTTTTTTCTCTTATACCTACCCTCGGCTAGACATGGAGGTATATAATATTGGTTTCTGGGTTTATTTTGTAAGTAGTTAATTTCACAGAGGAAGACTAAAATCTTCTTAATGTCCTGTCAGGTGTGAAAGCATATGAATCACTTGCTGAAGGAACCATTTTGTATTAATCCAAAAATTGGTTTGTTCTTTTTTTTATGTTTCTTGCATGTGTTTTTTTTAGGCTCTAGAGATATAGCTCGGCTCTTTCCTTTGCACTTTTCATCTATTTTGATGATTACAATAGATTGTCCTCATAATTTATCATGTAGATCTGTTTGTAACCTTATTTTCTACCAATCAATTTGCAAACCAGTCACATATTAAGGACCATTTCACTAACTTGTAGTCATTCATTACTTCATATGTTTCAGGTTGTGTCTGTGTGCCAATAAATCCTGATGATTGTGAGAACTTTAATCCTACAAGTGTACCCAATCTTTCTCAAGTAAAAGTCTTACCTTATTTTATAGTACTTTAAATGGTTAACTGAAGGTGCTTCTTTAGATCTGAGATAGTTGAACCCGGATTAAATATGGTATTAGATGGGCAGTATAATGATAAAATTGAGGTCCATTGAACACAAATTACGAAAATAATTTACTGGACTATGAATAGTGTTACAATTATAATTATTTCTCCTTTACCTACCTCTACATTAATGAAAAAGATAGCAGATATTGGAAGTTCATTACATGTCTCATGTATGTGTTAGTATTTTAATTTTAAGTTGTTCAAGAGCTTGATTAGGTCAAAAATATGTTCTACAAGCTCTATTCTCTTGACACTACTCAACATTTTCCCTAAACATTTTCTCTTCAATCCAGACGTTTCTTAACTCCTTCCCTTGTTAGCCCTTGGTTGTTCTCAAGTCTAATGCTTTTTCTATGCATCTTGCAGTCTGTATGTATGATCAGTCATCTCTTATGAAGTATGGATAACCTTTCAAGGAATTTTTGTTGTAATTAGACAATTGCCATTGTGAGAATAATCATTTCATTTCTATGGAAGTAATTCTTTTTCATATTATTTGACTTGGTATTGTAAACTTGTCTTTGCAGGATTCTCTAGGGGGGAATAACAGAACTGTGATGATAGGTAGAGTTGTACAACACCATAAATCATTTGGCATTATCAATATATTGCTTATAGAATACTCTAGGCAAGTAAAATGGAATGTGCAATGACAATTGGTCTCGAATTCAAATCTGAATATAAGTACATTATACACAAGAAGATTGTATCTATTATATGATTTAAAGAACCCCAAAATAAGAAAATTAATAGGTTCCATTTGTTTACTTTCTCTTAGACACTTGTTTAATCAGCGAGACCCTCAAAATGTCTTGTCGATAACCAACAGTGTTCAAAACTCCTGAAGAGGTCAGATCGGTGTGACATTGGATCCGTCTTGCCAACGGAAGTCATCGGCAAGACATGGACGATTGGAGTGAGTTTTCTATCCTATGCTGATGATTGATATATCACCGATGGGTTGGCTTCGGTGGTCATTGCCAAGAGTCTCCGCGATGGTACATTTCAATGATTTTTTTAAAAAAAAATTGCATTGTTTCGTTGCAATTTCGATGAAGGCCACCGACAAATCACTGAAAAGGTCCGACGAAGTTGCTATAGTTGCGACGAAAGATTTGTCGTAACTCCTTTCCCATTTCATCAAAATGGCGACGAACTTTTGGTGTTGTTTCAACGCTGCTCCTTTCCCATTTCATCGAAATGGCAACGAACTTCTGGTGTTGTTTTGATGCTACTCCTTGCCCATTTCATCAAAATGGCGATGAACTTCTGGTGTTGTTTCGACACTTCTCCTTGCCCATTTCGTCAAAATGGCGATGAACTTCTGGTGTTGTTTCGACGCTACTCCTTTTCCATTTCGTCGAAATGGCGATGAACTTCTGGTGTTGTTTCGATGCTTCGAAAGAGCCATTGCAATTACATTTTGGTTGTAATTCGTCAGTGGATACACGAATTTTTCGTCGATATTCTAACGAACATATGAGACATTTTATGATGCCGACGACTGACGAATCTACGCCGTTATTTCAATGTTTCATTCATCATCAAAATTTCGATGAATTTTTTTTCGTCAATTCATCAATTTTCTGACAAATGTTTGTCGAACTACCGACGAACGTTCGTCAGAAAATGGAGTCAAATTCAGTAGTGTATTATCAAAGGTTTGTAAAAGGATTATCAGAATTGGTCACCCTTGTAACATATTTGACAAAGAAATGAGCTTTTGAATGGTTTGAATTAGCCCAAAATACTTTTGGGAAGTTTAAAAAGGTAATGGGTTCATGTCCTTTACTTGTAATTCCCAAATTCTAATTATTTTTTGTAGTAGAATGTGATCTATTTGGGGAAGGTATTGGGGTTGTTCTATCACAAAGGGGATATCACATATCATTTGAAATTACAAAATTAAATAATCTAGAAAGAGGCTATTCTATTTATGACAAGGAATTGTTGGCTATCATGCATGAATTGGAGAAACTTAGAAAACAGTATTTGGTTTGCAATAGTTTTGTTGTTAAAAGCAACCACAACAATTTGAGATTCTTCTTGAGCCAAAAAAATTTGAATGATCATTGAAAAATGGGTAAATAAGCTACAAGCATATGATTTTGACATAGAGTACATGAAGGGGAAGAAAAATGTTTTAGCTAATTCTCTCTCCAGGAAATCTACTCCATGTTCGCTTTCCTCTATTTTTGTTGATTGGAAATTTTCCATTATCATTGAGTATGTTGCTAAGAACAAATTTGTTGCTGATATTCTTGATGAGGTGGTGAAAGATGATAGGTATATAGAGGTGGAAGGGCTGATCCTCTATAAAAATAGAATATTTTTTGTGCTTGAGTCCAAAATTATGGAGAAGATCTTGAGAGATTTTCATGATACTCCATTAGCAAGACACCTAGGTTACTACAAAACTTAAAAGAAAACCTGCAAGAGTTTTTCATGTAAGGGGCTGAAAGAGGATGTTCGCAAGCATATTAGAGAGAATGGTCTGCCAAAAAAATAAGGGGAATAAATATTCCTAGCAAGACTACTTCAACCACTACCAATTCTAGAGCAGAAATGAGAGTATTTATAAAGATTTCATCACGGTTTTTCCCAAGGTACAAGGTAGAAATTGCATTATGTTGTGGTTGATAGGTTGAAAAAGTATGTGTTTTTTCTATCACTTCATATTTCAAGGCACCTTAAGAAGCAAATTTATTTTTTATGGTAATATTTAGATTATATGGGTTGCCTAAAAAACATTGTTAATGATAGGGATAATTGATTTCTCAGTTCTTTTTGGCAATAAATTTTCCATTTGATAGGTATAGAACTTGCACCAAGTACTAGCTACCATCCACAAATAGATGATCAAACAAAGATAATGAACAAATGGATTGAAGGGTACTTGAGGAATTATGTTTCAAATCAACAATCTACATGGATTAAGTGGTTGCATTTGGGAGAGTAGTATTACAACATTTCACACCATATGTCCATTCGTATGTCACCATTCAAAGCTTTATATAGATATGATGCTCTTTCTTTTGTTGATTTTTTATCATCAAACAATAGAGTACCTACAACATGTGATTTGATTGGACATAGTTAAGAGATATTGAGGTAACTTAAGGATCATTTGCAAGAAGCACATAATCAACAAAAAAATTATGTAGACAAGAAGCATACATTAAAATATTTTGAGGTGGGTGACATGGTTTTCTTAAGGTTGCATCCATACAAATAATCATCTATCAAGAAGAGTGGTGCAAAAAAATCAAGCCCAAATTTTATGGACCTTATAGGATTTTGAGGAAAGTGGGAGAAGTGGCATATGAGCTAGAACTCCCTAAAAATAGTAAAATTCATAATGCTTTCCATGTTTCATGTTTGAAAAAGGCACTTGGTTTGCATATTATCTATTTAATTGGTTTCCCTCCTTTAGATGATGAAGAAAGACTAATTTTGATACCTGAAACTATGACTTATACTAGGGTAAGGAACTTGAGACAAAGGGGCATAACAAATTATCTAATCTGTTGGAAAAAAAAAATCCTATAGAAGATGCTACATGGGAGGGCCTAAGATTTTGAAGCATCCAGATTTAAATTACTTGGGGACAAGCAGTTTGGGAGGGTGGACTTGTCATGTCCCCTTTCAAATTAATTTAATTTAGGTGATTACTTAGCCCATTCCAATATTTCTTGGGCTAAGGTAAATTAATAGGGAAATAATAATTCTAATATTTATTTATGTCCTAATGAAATTTGATAATTTCAAAGTATTTTTGGGACATTTAAATATTAAAAAAAAAATGACTCCAAATAAGGTATTGATTTTTTTTTCCAATAAGCATGATAGTGGGAGAGAAGACATTTAATAATATTTTAAATTTCCCTTCAATGGACATTGGGAAATTGGGTGTCCAAATTTGGCCAGGAATGACAAATTTAATTTTTAAACATTTTGGGTATCATTCAATTATTTCTACATCACAATTTTTTGTATAAGCTTTATGCTTTACATTTCTTTCTTGAATAAAAACACATTGAAGGTAGGGATTAGAGGATGGAAACCCATTGGTTTCAAGATCTAATATTACTTAGAGGTTGCATATGAGCTTCAAGGATTTGTAGGATTTTGTAGGTTGTTCTAGTTGTGTAGTTTGGTGTGTTTGTCATAGGATTTCAAGACTCTATGTGGAGTTTAACTTCTATATTTTGTGTGAATTTAGAGGGTTATTTTATATTGTATATTAGTGTTGTTATTATTCATTATTCAATAAAAACTAGCTTCTATTGTTGCAAATCTTCATCTTTCAGTTGGAGCAAAATTCAATGTTATTGTTGTGTGTTTTTTGTAGTTTTACGTGGATTTAAGAGTGATTATTTCTAGTATTGTTAGTTGTTGTTGTATATTTTGTATTTGAAAACCAATTTTTTATTGTAGAAGAAGATTCCAAGTGTTTAATGAAAAAAATATTGAATTCCACTACCTAGTCTGTGGAGAAATCTATAAATATTTGTGGTTGATTTCATTGATATTTCAAAAATAATTTGAAGAGAGTTTGAATATTATTAGTTTGTTTCATAATTTTTATTAATACATTTGGGTTATTACATAAGTATATCTTAGTCAAAAAGGCATTTGTCAATGCATCCCATACTACACTATGAGAGCCATATTTTTCTCAATTCACTATAAGTAGTGATGATGAGACAATCATCCCATATTGTTACTTGTCACTAATAAGGGCATACGTGTAACAACACATGCACATGAGACCATTAATAATACTTCTATAGCTTGTTGAACCTTTTGATTAAGTGGATCTTAACATCTATCATCTTCATGTTAGTGTTGAAAGTTAGTCCAACTTGATATGGGTAGCTTGACAGCTATCACCTACATGTTATTGTTGAAACCAAACTAATCCCTATCATATTATGGGTAGTCCTTGACATCCTTATCCTATGTGTTATTGGTGAAAGTTGACTAATCCCTAAGATACAATAATTATCTCATAACATCTATCACATGCATGCTACTAGTAATAGCTAGTTAAACCACACATGTATTAGATTCGGTTCTAATACGTGGGATCATCTTATAGCCAAGTAAACATAATCAGGATATCCTAAGGATTCATAAACCTTGGATTGATTGACGTAGTCACATTATGACATAGAGTGATCTATTATCCTATATACATGCTCATATAAGTTTAGGGGATCAAATTACCAATACATGAATAATACATTGAACCCACATAAAGTAAGGACCATCCACTCTATTCGCTTGCTTATAATTCCAAAAGAATGGTAACTCAAGAAAGAAAGTGGAGCTCTATGATGGTCAAAATGATATTGTGGCTATCAATGTTCATTTTGTATATAACTAGGAAGACTATATGAGCTTAAGACATGCCTCAATAGAATGTGAAATATTTCAAACCCTACATTTTCATACATTCACAATAGATACATACCATGATGACAGTTTATAAAAGTTCATCAAGATTGGAGTAGATTTTAGAAATTTGAACAAAACAATTCTCAAAGTAGATAATCTCAATGATGATGGGTTGTCTTTTATTGGATTAGACCTATATGGTGGGTTAGTTAGAAATATGAGTTCATATTCATTTAAAGCAAATTTTAGTCTCAAGTTGAAGCATATTGAAAAGAGAAGGTTGATCAAATTTAGATATAACCCCAAACCTTGGAGCTATTTCCTAGACACCTCTCCTACAAACTTTGGTTATAGGGGCATCCTTCACCCAAGGACTACCTATATATCCACTTTCAAATAGGATTGAAGTCACATGTAGTTCTCCTAATACTTAACTCACACACCATTTGAAAATATTCATAGAATTAAATATATAAATATATATCCCTCATACCCAATGCTATGTGAAACTACACACATACATCATATCAATCAAGAGACTACTTCCCTACCCCCACCATAGCTAAGATATAGTAATGTTTATGTAGTGTATAATATAACCTGATAAGTCCATCCTAAAAATCCTTAAGAAGATAGTTGATGATGTTGGATGTGATTGGAACATCCAACTAAATCTTGCCTTATGGGCCTACCATACTAATATCTGAATGCCTACTAGTGTTACACCATACTTAGTTTATGCAACTGAGGAAATCTTCCCCATCAAGGTTGAACTTCCTTCATTGAGAGTGTCATTGCATCATCTTGTTGATAATAAAGAATGCATAGTATTAAGACTACATGAGCTATAATTTATAGAGAAAGAAATCTCAATGCCCTTAATCACCTTCAAGCTTTATCAAAATTGTCTTCGTTGTAGCTATAACAAAAATATCAAGAACAAAAACTTTCAAGTAGGTGATCTAGTTCTCAAGAACAATCAAAAGAATCAACTGGATCAAAATAACAAAGGAAAGTTTAAATCAAATTGGTTGGGGCATTTGTTGTCACATCAAGCTATGCCTCACGAGCCTATCAACTAGCTACACTTGAAGGTGATCTCTTACAAGATCCCATCAACAATAGTCATCTCAAGCGGTTCCATGCTTAGACCCATTGGGGTATCCTATTTTCAAAAATCCAAAGAAAAGGATAAAATAATAAAGATAAAAAATTTCCCTCTAGTGAAAACCACTTTTGTGGTGCTTTGGACAAGTACCTTGGTGAAAACCTAGAAAATAAGCACCATGTGTAATGAGTATCATCTACCATCTATCAAGATTTATTTCCATTCCATCCATAATAAATCTACCATCTCATCTCTATCCACCCATTCATCCATCATATTTTTGCTTACACACCTAGCTCGTCCTGGTATTTATCAATATCTAGCATTACCCATATCACCTAGCATAATCATAGGTTCATCTCATCTAGTCCATCATAAAATGATCCTACATCTAACTAGGGGAATTTTTCTTGAACCTACTAGTCGGATTGGATCCTTGTTCATTACCTATATATGAAAATCCAAAAACATCCAAATAAACACAAAATCCAAAAAATAGCCTCAAATAGTCAAAAATCCAAAAACAATAGATATTTTGGAAAATCCAAAAAAAAAAGCCTCAAATAGTCAAAAATCCAAAAATATTTGAATAATGTAAAACCCAAAAAACATTCAAATATTTCAAAGAAGTTCAAAACAACCTCAAATACATCCAACAAAAGTTCAAAAATAGTCAAAAATTCTAAAATGTTCAAAAAGATATCACACAACTTACCCATCCACAATAAAATCATTGTTCATAATAAACCTATCATCACCTTCATCTTTGACGAAGTAACCAAAATGTGGCAATCATGAAAACCTAGAACATTCATGAAAAATTACTAGCATCGATCATTTTCAGAAAAAACCAACTACCTACATACCAACTACCTAAAGCATCTAATTCAACATCCAATATCGTCACTTTAATGGATATATTATTCCTACAATAGGCACAATCATGGATCAACAAATACAATCTTTGACAAGAGATATGATGGCTTTGATATATTTTGTCAGTCGATATTTTCTTTTGATTTATCTTTTGTCTCATTCCATCGCATACTCAAAGCCACCTTGATCTTTAATATCTTTGTATGTCTAGAGGAGTACGTAATGGGGCTCATTTGTTGTTTTTGTGGAATGTTCTATTAGTGTGAAAGGGGTACTTTATCTAACTAGTTCATTCTTAGCTAATTCTCCACTAAAGTCCTCTTCACACTAGCTTAACTTTACATAGGAATAAGGTGGTTGAGCCTTTAATGACATGAGTTGTCACACCTCATAGGATGCCAACACTTATCATAATCTGGTTGCATCTATCTCTCCCCTTGGCCTATATAACCAAGGAATTTCCTTTGTAATTCTCAATTTCTCAAGCTGAATATAGCTTTTCATTCTTGAGAGGAATACAATTTATTCCTCCTCATATTTATGGTTTTTCTTTCCTTCAGTCATTAGATTCCTGGGTAGGATCGTTAGAAAATATCACATGGTATCAAAGCCAAATTTGAGTTGTGGGTTAGCAATCCTTTAGAAAATCTAAGAGTGTTGAGCTTTTGTTTCAAAAACTGAGTATGCTCTTCTCTTGCATCCTCAAATAATTTGGAGACTCAGAAAGGTGTGAAAAAAAATCAGTTTTTGGGGGGGTTCATACATTGAATTGTTAGTTTCAGGTCTTCTAAAGCTTCCTAGAGAGATTCTGAGCTCACCATTGAGTCCAAAGCAGCTGAGACATTCAAATTTTCCCCTTATTTTGCCTGAAACGGACACCAGAAGCCAGATCTACAACAATTTGAAGCGAGAGGTTCATTGTTAGATCCAACAAGGAAACATCATTTCAAAGCATTTTGGGTCAAATCCGACCCTACCATCGTGCTTAGAAGGCCCGAAAACCATAAAATTGACTGTCAAAACGTCAATTTTGGACAAAGTTGCCAACGAAGGTTAAATTGGCAGAATGTTAAATTTATCTAGCGAAGTGCTCATTTTGGCGGACTTTTTGGCGAATATCTAATTTTGATGGACCGCTAAATTTGGTGGTAATCCCACCAAATTTGGCAGAAATTTTCACAGCCCCTCTCTGGTGATGCATTGTTTCTTCAAGGCCAACTTTGACAGCTCATAACTCGGGCTCCCGACCTCCGAATTTAGTGCAATTTTTTTATTTTTTTTGGCTAAATTTTCGTGCTCTACACATTGGTGAAGATAGTTTCAGATTTTGACACATGGATTTTTCAGAAATTTCTGATTCTCAGCGAGGACTCCTCACCGTTCTCGTTTTGCAAACTTCAAAGATGCATAACTTTTACATATTACCTCGGATTGAGTTGATTATTTTTTTGAAAGTGCATGATTTTTTGTGTACTTTGCATTGGTGATGTTTATTTCATATGAAATTGTGCCAAATTTATACTTTCATCACATGCTCATTTCTTAAGGATTTGTAAAAGCATTGAAATCTGGAAATTTGTAACTGCACTAAATATAAAGTGCCAAATCATTTTTTTCTAGGGGGGTTCTTTGATTGAGTAAAGAAGGGGGGGTCTCTTGTTGTCTTTGTGCTTGAACATCTCTCATACCTTGTGCTCTATTTTTCCTTCACTATGGGTACATTTAAGTTTCCATTGCTCACACCCTACAACTACAACATATGGGATCAAAATGCATGGAATGACTTAATGCAACTAGGATATACACCTTATGTTGAGAAGAAGGTAACTGAACCCACCAATGATAAGGAAAAACTACTCTGGATGTTTGAACATACAAAAGCTCTTGGTTGTCTAAGGATTTTATTTTCACTTGATATCATGTTTCAGATTGAAGAATGTAAAGATTCACATGATGCATGGGACAAATTAAAAACTCTCTATGGTACAACTGATGAAGTTCGTGGTTATCAAATTGACAATGAACTAATGAATCTTGATCCAAAGTCTTTTGATAACATCCAGGATTATGTAACAAAGGTCAATGACCTGAGAGCACAATGTAAATCATGTGGCTTAGAGAAGAAAGACATTCAACTTGTTTATAAAACTCTAAACAAACTTGAACCTAAATTTGCAACTTTTATTTCTAGCTTTCATACTCATAGGTTGACAATAGGCTCAACATTCACTACACCTTCTTTTGCTTCATTTTCTAAAATGTTGATTCAAAAACAAGGCAAGCTTCTTTCAATGGGTCTTTTTAAGCCTTCACACTCACAAGATTTGATGGTTGGTCAACCGAAGGATCCGAAAGAATCAAGGAAACCTGACAACAAACAAACAAAAAGCTCAAGAAGAAGTCACAAAGAGATCAAGCACAATCATCTTCTACAAAAGTTTACTCCAACTCCTCTTCTTCAAAGGGGAATTTTCCAAAGAAGGAAGGGCCAACTTGTAGTTACTGCAAGAAATCTGGTCAGGAGGAACATTCTTGTCATAAGAAGAAGATCGATGAGTTAAAGCATCTTCTCAAAAAGAACAACATTAATCTACCTTCTTCTATTGCTCAACAATCCTCTATTCCTTCAAAATCAGGTAAAGGGAAAGTGCGTGCACTTGTTGCTATAACTGATTCTTCAAAAGAGTGGATTCTTGACTTGGGTGCATCACATCACATGGGTTCTAGTAAAGAACAATTTTCTTTTTTGAAGCCTTGTTTTGTGCCCCACATTCTCATCGGGGATGATTCTCTAGTGGATGTAATTGGGAAGGGTTCAATTGATACTGGCAATGGTACATTTGAGGATGTCTTCTACGTGCCTAATTTGTCAACCAACCTTCTCTCCATCTACCAAATCACTCAGAATGGTAGAAAATTTGAATTCACTCCAGATTTTTTCAGCATCTGGAATCTTGAAGATAATGCACTCCTTGCAACTGGTAAGGCCAATCACGAGTCTCGCTTGTATGCTTTCTCCCATTTTGTACCTAATTCACATTCCACTGCATTGCTCATCCATTCAAATGTTGTGAGAAAACTATGGTATGAGTGGTTTGACCATCTCAACTACCGCTATCTTCAACAACTTAGCCAACAGAATATGGTCACGGGTCTTCCTCAAATCAATTTTTCTGACGGTGTATGTTCGGGTTGTGCCTTGGGAAAACATCTTGAAGACAAGTTCGACAAAGGGAAGGCTTGGAGGGCTTCATAAGTCCTTGAATTGGTTCATAGTGACTTGGAAGGTCCTTTTCCATCATTATCTTTCAATGAGGCTCATTATTTTCTCACCTTCATTGATGACTATTCTAGATACACATGGGTCTACTTTCTTCGACACAAAGGAGAAGTATTTGATAGATTTCAAGAGTTTAAGACTCATGCTGAGAAGCAAACTAGAAAGTGTGTCAAAATTCTCTGCATTGATAATGGTAGGGAATATGTGAACCATTGATTTGAGAAATTATGTACTCTTGATGGGATTAATCTTCAACATATTGTTGCCTACACACCACAAAAAAATGGTGTAGCTGAGAGGAAAAATAGGGCCCTGAAAAAAATGGTTGGTTGTATAATCCACGCTTGCTCCCTTGCACCTGCATATTGGGCAGAAGCTATCAACTATGTTGCTCACATTCAAAACAGAGTCCACATAAGGAATTAAAGGGAATCACTCCCTTTGAAGCTTGGTGTGGCAAGAAACCTGTTGTGGGGAACTTTTGATATTTTGGCTCCCCAACATGGGCACATATTCCTTCAGAGAAGCACAAGGCCTTGGAACCTTAGAGTCAGCTTTGTATCTTTGTTGGTTACCCTGATAGTGTCAAAGGATATTGGCTAATGAATCTAGAAAAAAATGAGCTCTTCATTAAGCATAGTGTGCATTTTGAGGAAAGTTCTTCTAGATCATCCTCTACTCTTCCTTCCTCCACAGTGGATTTAGAGGATTCTAACATTGAGGATTTTCCTCAAGCTTCTTCTAGTCGTCAAGTTGATCATGAGATTTCATCTTCCTCTTCAGAGAGTTCATATTCTCCTCCTCCATCCCCTACCATGCCTTGTTGGGCTCGTCAAACACTTGAGTCTGCAGGAACTCTTGTTGGGGATCCTTCAAATAATAGGACTTGATCACAACATCACGACGTTCCATATTCCTACATCGCCACAACTTCATATCCACAATCATTTCATGAAGCCTTTGGTATTGCTGAGTGGGATTTCTCAATGGAGGAAGAGTACAACTCTTTAATGTGGAATAAAACATGGGATCTTGTTCCACTTCCTAAGGGAAGAAAACTGGTTCGATGTAAGTTGATCTATGAACCGAATTTGCAACGTATGGCTCAGTTGACAAGTATAAAGCATGACTTGTGGCCAAAGGTTTCTCTCAAGTATTAGGTATTGACTACAATGAGACCTTTTCCCCTATTTCCAAAATGAACTCCATTCACTTGTTACTTGCTATTTTTTCATCATGGTTGGGTTGTACATCAAATGGATGTGAAGAGTGCATTTCTCCACGGAGATCTACACGAATAAATTTACATGGAGAAGCCACAAGGATTCATTCAAGATTCTTCACTAGTTTGTAAACTAAGGAAGTCTCTCTATGGCCTCAAATAGGCTCCACAAACTTGGCATGCCAAAATGGACTCCTTTCTTCTCTCAATTGGGTTCTCTAGATGCCACTTAGATCCAAATGTCTACATCTTGTGATACGAGGATGCTCTTCTCTTCTTGGCTCTCTATGTTGATGACTTGATTGTCACCGGGAGCACTTCATCCATCATCTCGACTGTCAAGATTTCTTTGCATGATAGATTTTCCATGATTGACTTGGGACTCTTGCACTAGTTTCTTAGGATCAAGATCACTCAGACCTGTTCTGAGATCTCACTTGCACAACCCAAATATGCTCTTGATCTTTTGTCATGTTTCATATGGTTGATTGTAAGCCTACACCGACTCCCTTTTTGTTTGGAGCTAAGCTTGAGGCCAAATGTTCCACACCACTAGTTGATGCTACTTTGTATCGTCAACTTGTTGGTAGCCTCATCTACTTGACTCATACTCGCCCCAACATTTCCTTTGTAGTTGGCATTGTTTTGCGCTTCATGATAGAACCACATGAGCTTCATTGGAAAGCTTCCAAATGCATCTTGCACTATATCCAGGGCACTCATCGGCATGGGATTCACTATGTAGCAGGCACAAGTTCAACCTTACTTGGATACACAGATTCTGATTGGGCTGGTGATATTGGTGATCAAAATTCCACATCTGGCTACAATTTTCACTATGGTTTTGGCCCCATTTGTTGGCAAAGCAAGAAGCAGCATGCCATTTCTCTTTCTTCAACTGAGGTTGAGTACCAGGGGGCTATCAATGCCACCACTGAGGCTATTTGGCTTCAGAATCTCCTCATTGAACTTGGTATCACCTTTCAAAATCCATCAATCATCTATTGTGACAACCAGAGTGCCATCCAGATCTCAAAGAACCCGGCCCATCATCAACGAACCAAACACATTGAGATCCATATGCATTTTCTCCAGGAGTTGATTCAGGAGTAGGTCATTGATTTGCGATACTGTCCTACAACAAATCAAGTTGCAGATATATTCACCAAACCCTTCACTGAGAGCAAGTATGTTCATATTCAGTCTCTCTTGGGGGTGAGGCACATCTCTTCTGGGGGGGTCACTTAGACCCTCTTCATTCACCCTCTCATGGGCAGGAGTTTTTTCCCACTAGGTTTTCTCCTTCTTTATCATTGAGAGGTTATTATGTACATGGATACCTCATCAGGCCTAGTATCCAGGACCCAAATTTGCATCTTTTCATTGTATACTTCTCCCTAAGTTGCACTTAAGGGGGGTGTTAGTGTGAAAGGGGTACTTTATCTAACTAGTTCATTCTTGGCTAGTTCTCCACTGAAGTCCTCTTCACACTAGCTTAACTTTACATAGGGATAAGGTGATTGAGCCTTTAATGACATGAGTTGTCACACCTCATAGGATTCCAACACCTGTCATAATATGGTTGCACCTATCTCTCCCCTTTGCCTATATAACCAAGGCATATCCTTTGTAATTCTCAATTTCTCAAGTTGAATATAGCTTTACATTCTTGAGAGGAATACAGTTTATTCCTTCTCATATTTCTAGTTTTGCTTTCCTTCAGTCATTAGATTCCTGGGTAGGCTAGTTATCAAATCTCACATGTTCTTGTAATACGACCATGACGAATACTTTCCTTATGTGTGTAGGGATAGTTTTAGGCAATACAATGACCTTTGCATACTAGGTTCTTTATACCTTTTGTACATAAGGCCTAACTTTCTTTGAAGCTTCATTCTCTCACATGATCAAAAAAAATTCTAAATTTCAAGTATGAACAATGATGCTCCTATTTGTTTGCAAAGTCAAATTCCATGCAATAGATATGATGCCACCCTAGCTATTCATATCTTGGTGCATAGTGTTTACTTGCTATATAAAAATAACGATTTCTCTACATTCTATAGCATAACCTAAAGCAAAAACATCATCTATCCTATCCCATTTCCAATAAAATCTAAAATCATTTCAATAATTATGGCTTCCTTTATATTTGATCAACATAATCTCTTACTCTATCATTTCATCAAATCACCTTTTCTTCCATCTATCCTGATCAACATACTAATTATTCTATCTATGTATCATGGCATAAACAAAAATATCCATCGCATCTTGCATTCACAAATTATTAATATTATTAATTTCCTTTGAATATTGCACTGGTATTAATAGGGTCTAAATGAATACTAATTTCTCTAATACTAGTTATTGTGATTTTGCCTAACCATTCAGAATTGATAAATGAGATAAATTTGTTGTTGTCCATTTAATTTTGAATTTTTTTCTTTAAATATTTCTCAACCCCAAAAAAATATTTTGATCTTTATTTTATAATACTTTAAATCTTTGGAAGAATACATGGATAACATAGATTTGTTAAGCAAGTGATGTAATAACATGCAATTGGTTGTGAATTTCAAGAAATAAATCTCTTTACTTTAGTTGCATGCTTTAAATATATTTTTCAAGATATCTAAAAAAACTCAAGCCCCTTGTTGAACAAGCTCACACAAACCACTTAGTTGTTGAAATAAAGGAAAAGGGATCCTATGTCCCTTTTGTTTAGAACAATAGGATCTAGGTACCTTTCTCTAAAATTTCATTAGGAAAGAGATCACAAAATGCAAAGATTGACTTTCAACCTTGAGGTGAGCCAATCTAATCTTGGATCTCAGTTCCTTAGGATAGTAGGAAATATCTAAGATAAAATGGTAGAAAAGACTGATTTTCTATATTGGGAGATGATTTAAAGTGCATTAACTAAATGAATTATATGACTTAACACTTGAAATGAAAAATATTATGATAACAAAAAAAAAGGATACTTTGCAGGAAAATTTGAGAAGGGAAGAATGGTGTGCACCTAGCATAAAAAGTAGGTTTTGAGCTCTGTAGTAGGATTGGTTCGCCCTAGGGGGAATGGGTCCTAGTGTAGGGGTCCAAAATCTGATTTTGCAATCCTCAAATCCTAGATCTATCCTTCTAATTTCTCCAAGTTTGACTATCGAAAAGCCGAAAATAAATTTTGAATCTAAGATTTCGTAGACTAACAACAATGTTAACAACAAATGAAACTTTGCGAAATTTCTCCTTTGATTAGTCTTGAATCCTTCTTCACCTATAAATCTACGCATACAAAGAGAGAAGAAAAATGTTTGTTTTTGGGTGAATGGAGGTTTGCCTTAGTCAAATCCCATGTTGGTAATTAAACCTTGATAATGACATAATGATAAATGGAAGGAATTGATGAATGAACACTTGCTTGTTATAACTCACCAAACCCTTAATGGTTGCCCTTAGAGGGCTGAAGTCTAACAAATCTCTCTAAGGTATGGATATTGCATGAATTGGCTTGATTGGTTGCTTGATTTGATGCTTGAATGCTTGAATTCTACATCACAATGTTAGCTACAAAACATGACATGAATATGCATTAAATTTGACATGATGATATGATATTGATTGTTGTAGATGATTGATAAATGTGCTCTTCAATTCTCTTGACAATAATATTCTCTCTTGTGAAATTTTCTTCTAGCTTGTTAGATTTGAATTGATAAAATAATTGTATTTATAGGTGTTTATCTAATTTCCTGAAAATTAGATTCCACAAGTCGACATTTGAAACTTGAATTTGAATCATTAAAATACTGCCAAAAACATATTAAAAATTAGGTCTTGACACTTAAAGGGGACCCATTTTCCCTTGGGTGAATGGATCCTAGGACCTAAATCTAGGACACACAATTTCCAAGGTGTTTTAAATTAATGTTGGAAATTGTTTAATGTAGGTTTCCCTTTCAAAAAACTAGAATAATACGGATTTGGAATGCATAATTTGTTAAATTAGAGGCTTAATTAAGGGGATGCAAACATAGTCTGAAATTGTAAAGGTATACAATTTTCTATACTACATTTAGCCACCCACTTTAGTGAGAGTATGAGCTTACACTCAGAATCACACTAAAGTAGACAAATATACGTCAAGAGGGGTCCAAGTGCACAAACGTTAGAGAGATAGGATGAAAAAGATCAAGGAGGTGGCCAAGCCCCTAGGATCACATATCACATGGCAAACCAACATAAGCACAAAGGGATACACACATATGTATGATTTGAAGCAACATGTAACATGCCAACCCTTCATTGAAGTAAAAATTAATGTTTTCACTGTGTGAGTAAATAAAATATGTAATAAGTCATTTCAATAAAAAAATTATTTTCTTTATTAAGAATATATGAACAAGATGCCATAACAAATTATAATAAATATTCCATTTCATTACAATAACTTCACAAGCTACAACAATACAAGAGTACAGACATTTACATACATAGCTCAAATGAGCTTTGGAACAAATAGTTGTAAGACGGTCCAAGATCGTTCCTTTCAAATCTCAGTTCTTTTGTCACCTTCTATGGAGGAGAAACATCACTCAAGCATTTTTCCACCAACCACAGACTCTTAATGTGGTTCCCCACACATCTATCATTCGATAGATGGCCCTTCTCTTTAACAAAGAGATTGGTAGAGTAACCAAATAATGACAACCAACTGAGCATAGTGTTGTGTCCTACATAACTAAAACTTGTAATCCCACAATTTGGAACTAGCATGTAATACTGGATCACGGTGAACTAACAGTGGAGCCAGAGGCAATCACACTACTTTAGCCAAAGTGTTCTCAAACGGTAATCTGAATGAAGGTCATCTATCACATACACTACTCAGGGTCGATTTGACTTAAGGCCATCTTAAACTACACATAGGTATTTCCTTCAATGGATAATCTATCACCCTAGAGATAACCTATCACCATTTCTACATACTTGGAATAAATCTACTTTAACAAAATAACTACACAAGCTCCCTCCCATACTAGATAAAAATTCCTAGGAGTAAACACAATCTATGCTAGTTAAATAAATAACCTAGCTAAGAGTAACTCATATGCCACTCACGTTTAATCATATCTAGTATGTAATACCTATGATAAACACCAACCTCCTATTATGGAGTACATACAAGCACATCATAAAATAACATAATAGCTTCTATTTCCTTTTTAAAGCCATTCTAGTTTCCCTAAATGAAAGTACTCATAAACAAAAATTCAAAGCATTCATGGAGAACAATCTTTTAAAAATAAAATAACAAAGAAGAATATTCCCATGCATTTTTTCATTTATCCAATCAGTTGAAAACAACAAAGCTTCCCCAAACAACAACTAGACTGATTATAGCTTCTCAAGAAATTTCACAATAACCCTCTAATTCTCAAGTTGATAGAATACTTCTCTCAAATACTACTCTTTCTCAATGTAACATAACTCTCTCTCTTTCTCAAATAAAACAGAGTAAATTGATAAAAATGCAGAGTAAAATGCTTGCAACAATGTGTCCTCAACAAATGAGTTTTCCCTGCTATTTATACAGCAACAATGATGCCTCACATCCTATAGATTAGGCATGGTTATTGACAAAAATTACCATCCACAACCTACTTACTTGACTTAGCAAAAAGGTGGCACAAATATAAGAACTTGCTCAGCTAATCACAACTATAGATCGACCTTGTTGATTGACAACAATAAGAGACTTATTCAAATCAACACGTGATTGATTCGAATTACCTCAAACAATGGACATCTACAACAAACGGTTTTCCAAAGGTGGCACCAAATACATACTCTCAAATAACAGTTGGCACGGTTTCCATTCTATTTGAAATAGTCAATAACCAATTTTCAACACCAAGCTTACATCAACTGAGTCTTGGTGTGAGTCGATTCATATATTTACTCATTTTGACAAAGTCGTCGACCTATTTTCTCACAACTTAACAGTTGTTGATTCATGCTTAAAGACATGGCACTTAAAGTTTTACCAAGTCAAAGAAGATCCTACTATCTAGGCGTTGACTAATTCTTCACCATGCATTCACATAATGCAACAAGCTATAATGAAAAATATGTGTTCCACAAAGTGTGGCAATAAGAGTAAAACTCGGCCTCTCAAGATACAATCATATTCAACTTATATTTGGCCTCTAATAATCGACCTCTATCATGGTAAATTATAGTCGATTCCAAAGCAATGGTTAATATACTAAATATATATTTATATATATATATATAATACTACATATACATATACATATTAATACCAATATATATGTATACATGTATATGTATATTTATATATATTGTAGACACGAAAAATGTATCGATTGATTGTATACAGCTGATCCTGATTTTACTAACACTAGTTCGTCTTGAATCATCTCTCTGCTAACCATTTGATTAAATAATCTTTATTTAATTAAATTCATCACATTTCATCTCTTAATTAAACAAATCAATTTTATCTGATTAACTCATCATTTTCTTCTTCCTAATTAAATAAATCAATTTTATTTAATTAGCTTCTAAAGTCCCTCTTTTGATTAAATAATTCATTTTATTTAATTAGGTTCTAAGGTCATTCTATTAAATTAAATAAATTAATCTTTATTTGATTTAATCTAACATCATCCTCTTTAATTAAATAAATCAAGTCTTTATTTAATTAAATCTAAAATCACTTTTCTCTCATTTTTTATTTAAATTAATCCAAAAGTCTAAGTCAAAATTATCAAATCAGTTAATATCCCTCTTAATTAATCAAATCTTGATTAATGCTAATCCTAATCCATCAAATCCTCTAGCTTTTGCAACTTGCTCATGAAAATCATTTTAATTGATTTATTAAATCCCTATTTACTTTCAAAAGGGCATCAAAAAGGGAATATTCTCCAAGTTTGAAAAATCCCTCCAAAAGGGTTTGTACATCCAACAAGGCATTTAAGTTTCTTACATGTCCTTGCCTTGAGCCAAGTGGCATTTAACCCTCCAACATGTCACTTCTCCAATTTTTGAATTTCCACCTAATAGCATTAATGTGCACAATGACCAAAATGTGCTCCACTTTTGTCCACTCACATGTTGACAAGTGGCATTATGCTATTGGTTGGTGTTTAATCCCACATTCATCCATTTTGCCTCATCCTCCATCATTCTCATCTATAAATAAGAGGCTCTCATTTGGATTTTGGATCCAAAACTTTAGGCAAAAGTCATTATCTTGAGATTTTGAATTTGCTTATCCATTGTTCATCCATTTCCTTAGTTTCATCAAGTTTCATAGCTAGGTTATTGCAAATTTCATCAAGGATCTTCATCAATCATCACCAAGCTTGCAAGGGATTGGGAAAGGGCCATTTTCCACATCAAATTGGCACCAATTCCCCCATGGGATTGAGAGTTTGATCATTTAAATAGGATTTAATAGTTGTTTTATTGTGTTCTTCATATTATTTCTTGTTTTCATGTTGCAAATGAATTTCATGGGGAATGATGTTTCTAACTTGCATATTGGACTAATTGTGTGTTTGTTCTTTGTGTTTGTGTAGGTCTAGGATCACCATTCACATTTTGGTGCTAGAGGGAGGGCGAATTTGAAGAATCTAACCCGTTTTTTTGAGAAATTTTGTTGTTTTTTTAAAGTTTTTATGTTTACAGGAAAACAACACCGTTGATAGAGAAACTGCATCACTATCAGACCAGTGGTGCCATATAGTGACGCTGACAAACTCCAAACTGCGACGTTGAGTCATTCCTACCAGAAATTTGAATTCCAAATAGCAACGCTTGAGTTATCCTTCTGTTGACCAGTCGCCCAAACTCCAAACTCTATCGTTGGTCAAAACAGCACCGCATTTGCGCTCACTAGTTTTTCTACAGTCCGTCGCTATCAATCCCAGCATCGCCATACAGCAACGCTGACTTTTTCAAACTATGCCGCATATGCGGATTGCGCCGCTGGGTTTGAGTAAAATTCAACTTTCAGGTTATTTTGACATGTTCTTTTTGTTTTTGATCATTTTTAACCTTTTAACTTGTTTGTTGTCTTTGGTTTTTTGTGAACTAATCAGTCTTGTAGGTTGAAGTGGTCAAGAAGGATGGAGAAAGCAAGGAGGATTTTTCTTTATGACAACTTCTTTCTATTGTATCAAGTTTTTTTAAACACTTTGGGAAGAGATTATAATTCCATTCTAAGGATTTGCTACCTTTCAAGTTTTAGGACTCAATAAATTTCATTTGGGCTCTAAAAAGAACAAAACAAAGGGGTTAAAAAGAACCTTAGGCAACTTACTAGATTTTGTTTTGGACTTAACAATTGAACAAGAAAATATCATGTTTCCTTTGGGTGCTTAAAAAGAATCCAATTCTTGCTTTGAAGGATTAAAATAAACATGTGCCTTTATGTTTTGTAATCTCTTATCCAAAGTAATATCACTAAAAAAAAAGACGTATTTGCTTCTCTCGCGCCTCACAACAATCTTGAGAATCAAAAGGTTTTTTTGTGATATTAAGTTGTATAAGTGATTACCTCCACACTTCAATTTGGATTCTTAAAATTGAACAAAATCTTGCTAGTGTGAGTGGAGTATATCATGTGTGTTCTCTCTTTGTTTCTCAACAAAGATTGATTGAACTACGGATATTCTTGCTCACTTTTGTTTATCCTTAGAGGGCCTGCTTGGTGAGAAAAAGTAATCACCCCAGGGAACGACCCAACCAAGAACACGCTAAATCCAAGCGACTTCCAACTGGTATATAAGTGTGGGTACTTGAGGAAAGTTCAAGTATCACAAGGATTGTTCCGACAAGAAGGGCAACAATGGTCTCTTTTTGTATGGATGATCCCCCATGAATGGAATGCCTATACTAGAATCTTTTGTTTAGAAGTTTAAATCCTTATCTATTTGTTGGTACAAGAACGTTTGTTCTGAAGCCACCCCATATTCTTACGGATCTTTAGTAGAGATGAGAAGTATGCCATGGTATTTTCATGGGTACTGATGCTTGGTTGACCCGAGAAGTGTGTGTCGTGGAGGGGAGCCAGTGTGGTCAAGCATCTAATCATCCACTGAGAATAGCATAGTTGTATTTATCCAATTGGGAACTCAACAAATATTGTCTCATTTTATCCTAGGGTTGTGCATCATTTTGGAATCAAAAACACTTTGCTTGGATCTAAAACATTGGAAAACAAACATTCAAACATGATCATCAAATTTCAAACCCTTTAGAGGAAGCAAATACCTTTGACAAAATTTAAGTGCTATTGCTTGCCCTAGGGATTCTATCCTTAGAGGCTTCTAAGTATTTGAATTTACATCAAAATTTGCTCTCACTAAAGTCAACAATAGGAAACTTTTGCCTTAATTTCCTCGATTTCCACATAATGGACTTTGTGGGATGAAAAGAAGTTAGGACATTAGACATCTAGTTTAAAAATCTAATCAAGAGAGTGTTTGTGGTAAAAGGAATTCATTAAGAAAATATAAGAAATAATTGAACCCCACACATGTGCTCTTCCAAATGATTTCTCGAAAGATCAAAATCCAAAAACCAAGATCCAAAGGTCTTAGTCAAAAAGCTCGCAAGAAACGTTTGTCCATGCTTTATGAATTTAGAGAAATATTAACATTCAACTTTTACAAACGTGCATCAAGGACAATCCAAATTTGCATTCATTTTACTATTGTCAAAATCCAAGTCTCTTTCAAAGGTTTGAGTATCTCACATAGGAAGTATTGCATGTTCTTCAGCACCAAGGTCTTGTAAACAAGAGTCTTTTTAGGTTCAACTTAGGATAAAACCAATCACCTTCATCCATCCTCAAACATCAATCAAAATCATCTCACCAACAACTCTTGGAAATCTTGAAAAAAAAATCATTCATGCGAGTCTTTTGGAAAATCCTTTAGATCAAATCCAAATCATCTTGTTTGATTAGATGTGTGTAGATGAATCCTTCTTGACATATTTACTCAAAATTATCAATCCTTGTGAACAAGTTTATCCCTTGATAATATCCAACATCTTAGGGTTTATGAGTTCACCATCCAAAATCCAAAATCCAATCAAATCAAAATCATCTTGTTTGGTTAGGTGTGTCTAGATGAATCCTTATTTACACATTTAGTCAAATTAGCATCTTGTGGACAAACTTACTCTAGGAAAACATCCAACCTCTTAGAGTTTATGAGTTCACTATCCAAATCAAATCAAATCAAATCATCAAAATCCAAAGTCCCAAATTCTAGTATCTCCTTCAAGATTTCTCAAGAGTTCAAACATTCACACCACCCATCTTTCATCTTATCTCATCATCACACTTTGATCCTTAATCATCCTAGATTTTCTCTTTTCTGCCTAAAGTTAGATCAATCTAAAGAGTTAGAGGTTCACCTCACACATTCTTAAAAATTGATCCCTATTTATGGTGCAAACTAGATCACAACACAAGAAGAACATGGAAACCAACAAAGAAACATCAACTTCGAGTGACTTGAGCCAAACCGCTCCTGAAATGAATCCCATTGGATCAAGCAATCCCCTATCCAATCTTCCTCTATCATCGCAAAATACTCAAGAGGAAGGTCAAGTGGAAGATGTCACCAATAATGTCTTAGGGATGTCACAAGATGAAATCATTGAAATGGTTCAAAATCCTGAAACTCACAAAATTGTCAATACCATGATGAAACTCAATTCCTCCCAATACATGCTTGAATTAGCAAAAGAAGGGGCTAAACTTCCTTTTGACTATGATCTAAGCACCATTGTGGAGAAACCTCTTGGGATTATTCCACCAGTCTCATTCACACCTTCATTCCAAAGCATCACTCAATCCATCCCACAAAGCACATCATCCATTGCTCCAACTCCACCAATTGTCAACAAGGGAAATTCACTATTACACGCTCTTCAAAAAAATCCTCTTGTTAACAACCAAGATTTGGATGCAAACACTATCTTGGGTCAACCCATTCCTCAAAATCCATTACACCCATATGTTCCACTCACATTTTATGACCCTAATGATCCATCTTCTTTTCACGCTACGCTGATATATCCTCTAAACACACAAACCTCTCTCCCCATGACTTCACAAGGAGAAGGTGGATTATTTGGACAAGGGGGAATCTTTGACCCCTCATCATCATCATTTCCTCAAGGGAACCTACCACCCCCCTTCCCACCATTTCCACCTCTACCATTAACATCCACATCACTTCTCGGTTTAGGGAAACCCCCTTTACCACCCATCAATCAACAAAATCCGAACAACCCCCCAATCATAAATCAAAACATCATACTGAATCCTCCAATCTTGCCATCAATATGGCAAAAATAGATGGAAACCATCCAAGCAACTCAAGCAATCACTAAACCATCCATAAATGTGGTCTCCCAAAGTCCCATCACATCGATCGCACCATCCACTACACAAATCCCTATCATCAATACAATGGTACCTCTCATCACAATGACAAACACCATTCTAAATCCACCACCACCACCTCCAAAATAAAACACGGATAACCAATATAGCATCACGTTGCAAGCATCTCAACAAGCTTCCTATCAAAAGGAACTTCAACAAATTCAAAATCAACAAGTTGCTCAAACAGCTCAAGCCACACAACAAGCACAACAAGCTACCCAAGCTCAAGCCTTGTTGCAACAACAACAAGCCACCCAAGCTATGCAAGCCGCTCAAGCCACACAAGTTGCATAGGCTGCCCACACTACACAAGCAACCCAACAAGCACAGGCTCAAGATCAAGCTCAGCAAGTGCAAGCGCAAGCTCAATACTAGGCACAACTACAAGTAGTTCGGCATCAAGCATATCAGCAATCCTTGCAATAGTACCAAGCGCAACTAGAAGTAGCCCAATTACTAGCCCAAAAACAGCAAGACCAATAACAAGCATTGTTGGCACAACAACAGCAAGACCAATAACAAGCGTTGTTGGCACAACAACAAATGCAGGCATATCAACAATCCTTGATCGCACAGCAGAGCTTGCAACAAACTCCCACCAACACTCCACCCATAACTCAAACACCTCAACCACTTCAAAACACATCCACTCCACCTCCTGATCCGAAAGACGACGTAACATCACAAATCAAATTGCTCTTGCAACAAGTGCTCGATCTCCAATCAGGGAAAACAACTAAAACATCAAGCAACTTGTGCCCCTATCCTTTCAATAGGAACCTTGCAATGGTACCATTCCCTAAGGGGTTTGAAATCCCTAAATTTGAAAAATATCATGGGATGGGAAACCCTGAAGATCACATCAGGGAATTCCAAGTACATTACATGGAGGTCGCATATGATGATACATATCTGATGTGGCTATTCCCTTGAAGCTTGATGGTCTTGCCATGGAGTGGTTCTCTCACCTTCCTCCTGGCATCAAAAAGTTCCAAGAGATTATAGACGCATTCAACATTGGCATGGATGTCAGTCTAGAGGAACTATTTACTCTTAAAGAAGCTAAGGGGGAATCATTTGCTTCCTTCCTACAATGATGGCAGTCCAAGGCCAACAGGAGCAAGTGGGCCATGCCAGAGGAGCAACAAATTTTCACCATCATTTCCAATCTCGAGAAAACCTTGGCATTCCATCTTAAAATGCAGTGCATCACCACCTACAATCATTTGATCCCCAAGGCACTCAACATCGAATGATCCTTTATTGCACAAGGGGGTACACCTACATATCCAAAACATCAAGACAATCACCCTTCCACCAGCTACAATGAGAAGCCTCGTACATGGGAAAGAAACAAAAATGTCACTAATGATGGTGTGGTGGATGCCAAGGTCATAATCAGTGTTTTGAAACAAAACACCCAATCATACTAGCAACCACAAAACAACACACAAACCAACACAGTGTCACAACAACCACCCAATAATCAAATCAACAATTTGAATAATCAAGGGGGATCACCTCCATGAAACAAGTATCCCCCCAAGCAAAAGTACATAGCCCTTGGGGAATCAATTGAATCCGTCATGAAGAAACTGGTAAATGAGAACCTCATCAAAATTCCCATGTATGAGAATTATCAAGAGCCCCAAGTGAAACCACCATGGTACAATGAAAACCAACTTTGCGATTTTCATAAAATCAAGGGGCACACAACCACCAGTTGCATGAGGATGATAAATATTATCCAAGACCTCATCGATGACAAGATCATAAACGTTGAGAAACCAGCTAGAAATCAAGACCTTGAAATATACACGAATCTGATACTGGATCATAACAAAGGGAATAACCATGGGAAAAAAAGGTATGCCAATGTGAACCATGTGTACGATCATGTTGTCGCATCCCTAGATCAATGGGTCACTGTTGTTAGCATTAAGGGAGCCAAAGCTAATTGTGGAGTCACCACACACGGCGACAAAGTTACCATTGGAGGATCATCACAACCACCTAGGGCGTACACCTCAAATCCAAAATCTAATCCTAATGGCTACAATGTCTTAGACCAACTGAAAAGAACTCCTGCTAAGATCTCCATCATGGAGTTACTAAATATTTCATCCACCCACAGAAAGATCCTTGAGGAAGCATTGGCTTCATCCACCATCTCCGCAGATCTTGATGCTGACCAATTCCAAGCTATGGTCGGAGACCTCACCACTCTATATCTCCTATCATTTTCTGATCAGGACTTCCCCACCCAACCATCTCACAATCGTGCACTCCACCTTGAGGTCCTGGTTCATAAAAACAAAGTTAAAAGGGTCTTGGTGGATGGGGGTGCAGGGCTAAATATTTGTTCACTCAAATTAATAAAGAATCTAGGATTCTTCGAGGATGTTATTGAAAATGGAAAAGGCATAATAATTAGAGCTTATGATGATCAGGAAAGAGTGTCTCAGGGAACTATTTAGATCCCTATTCAAGTAGGGCCAGCCATCATGGAAACCACATGCCAGGTCCTTGACCTCGATTTTCCTTATAACATTCTCCTGAGGCATCCATGGATCCATGGGATGCAAACTATCGCATCAACCTTCCACCAGTGCGTCAAATTCCCATATCAAAATCAAGAGGTCACAGTCTACGGTGATCCTGAGACCTTTGCTTACTGCAAGAACCTGGAAGCAAAATACTATAAAATCCCCCAAGTTTCAAAGAATGATGAAGGCCCTTCAACCCCGTATATAGACCCAACTACTTTGGCCTCCACTTCTGAGACAAAGACACTAGCCATTCCCGATATCTCCGAAATCAAGGTCATTATCCAAGACAATGGGTGTGGGGATTACAAAATGAAGAAAAATGCTTTCGTAATAGGGGAGTTACCTCAATCTCCTAGATCTCATGGGCAACCCCAACCAGCTGAGACATCATCCCAAACCTTCAAAGCAGACCCCTCCAGATACAGATGTTGGGGAGATGAAAGAGACATATCAAGCTTTATATACCAAGATGAAAGGCCCGTGCCTAATCTTCCAATGGATGAGAGTAGCAAAGGATTACAAATGATGCTTGGTATGGGCTATAACAGAAACAAGAAACTTGGGGAAAATGACAATGGTATTTTAGTACCTATCATTCCTGAGAAGCGTATGAAAAATATTGGCCTCGAAAGGTAACCATACATGGCAGAGGTGCCCTGGTTAAAATGGTAAAAACTCCCCCTCAACTATCAGCAGCCGCCCTTCGGTTACCCATATCCACAGGTCGAGTCATAGATAACTTTACCTTCGACATAATTGATGTCTATAGTAGTAGTGATGATGAGGAAGATCCCATAACCAATGTACCCATGCTTTTCAAGGATTCCACCCTTCTCATGATTAGTACCATGTCTTTTGAGTCAACCAATCAAACGTATGAAATAAACTTAGTCTATCCCCAACTCATCGATTACGACCAACGAGGACCGCTGGTTCTAGACACATTCGAAAATGATGAGGAGCTCTCAAAATTCATGGGATTATGGGATACTATACCGTGTGGAGATCACAAGGCTAGATTTCACATTGTACTAGACACACATGCCTATTACGGGGAAATGATTGAATCCTTCAGTCGCAAAAGTGAGAATTTGAGAATAATCTCTAGGTCTTTGAGTGAAGACCACACTATGGCACTCTCTGACTTGAAAATAGTAAAAATAAAGGACGTATCCAATGGTGAAAACCTCTTTGATGTGCTAGAGGATGAAGGATTCAATCTTCCCCTCAGTGCTATTCATCAGGAGAAGTCAGCGGTCTTAGTAGAAACGTGCAATCCGGTCAACTTGAGAACAAAAGATATGTCGCACATAACATTCTATGCGGAATCCCCCTTGACAGAAGAACAAGAACTCTTGGTTGCTTTCCTAAGGGAAAGAAAGTAAACTTTGAATGGACCTATGCCTAGGCTTGATCTGGAAGTCGTGGTGCACCATCTAGCTGTATATCCTGAAGCAAATCCATTGAGACAAAAGCTAAGGAAGATGCATCCTCAGATAGCATTGTTGGTCAAAATGGAATTACAAAAGCTCCTAGGTGCAGGATTCATACGGCCCATTGATTATCCAGAGTGGGTCTCCAATCTTGTACTTGTTTCAAAGGCCACTGGGGGCATCTGCATCTACGCGGACTTTAGAGATTTGAACAAAGCATGTCCCAAAGATGAATTTCCTCTCCCAAACATTGACATGATTATGGATATGACAGTAGGACATGAAATGCTATCGCTAATAGATAGATTCTCAGGATACAATCAAATCATGATAGCTAAAGAAGACCAACACAAGACTGCTTTCACTTGTCCATTGGGAACATACTGTTGGAACATGATGCCATTTGGGATCAAGAATTTCAGAGCTACCTATCAAAGGGCCATGACACTAATCTTTCATGATATGATTCACAAGACTAGAAAATTATAAAGTCTGACTAAATCCAAAAAAGTGTGTCTTTGGGGTACAATCAGGCAAGCTCCTAGGGTACATTGTATCCATGAGAGGAATCAAGGTAGACCCCACCAAAGTCAAAGAAATCCTCGAGATGGAGGCACCCAAAAAATTGAAACAACTAAGAGGCCTACAAGGAAGACTCCATTCCATCCGTCAATTCATAGCACAAATAGCAAACAAGGAAATCCCGTATTCTCGTCTACTGCACAAGGGGGTAGCATACAGATGGGATGAGAAATGTGACCAAGCTTTCAACAAGATCAAGGAGTACTTACTCACACCGCCAGTTCTCATGCCACCAATTCCAGGAAAACCTTTGATCTTATACATATCAACAACAACATGAGCTCTCAGTGCTCTCTTAGCCCAGCATGATGAAAATGGGAAAGAGAGAGCTATCTATTACATCAATAGGACCATGGTGAGACACAAGTTGAACTACACATCCATTGAGAAAGCTTTCCTAGCAGTCATGTTCGCAACTCAAAATTTTAGACATTACATGCTAGCACATCAAATAAAGGTCATTGCAAAGATAGACCCACTCAAATATCTTCTTTCTAAAGCAATGCTCATAGGACGAATGACTAAATTGGTTATGATCCTAACAGAGCATGACATCGAGTATGTGGAATGCAAGGCCATTAAAGGACAATCAATTGCAAATCAGTTGGTGGAAGCACCAATATATGCAGAAAATCCTCTTGTATCAGAATTTCCTGACAAATCAATCTTCAACCTAAGTGTAGCAGATCACTGGAAAATGTAATTTGATGGATCCTACACACAACACGGGTTAGGAGCGAGAATATTCTTCATCACCCCCAGGGGGATTGCATACCTAAATCATACAAGTTGTCATTCCCTTGCACAAACAACATCATAAAATATGAGGCTCTCGTCATAGGGATGAGAATTGCAGTGCAGTGGCAAATCATGGCACTTAAGGTGTATGGAGACTCACAGCTCATAATCAACTAGGTAAACGATGAGTACCAAACCAAGGATGACAAGTTGATTCCATACAAGAAACTGGTGGAAAGCCTTAAGTAGTTCTTCATTGATGTCACATTTGAGCAGATACTAAGAGAAAATAACATAGCAACAAACACTATGGCTACAATTGGATCACTACTGGTGGTCCCATGCAACGTCCCAAAACAAAAATTCCTTGTAGAGCGGCTTCTCGTACCAGCATTTGAGGTACTAGAGTCTGAATTTGTGTGCAAAATCATTGGTCTCGGTTATCCTTGGTATCATGATATATACACCTACTTGAGAATAGTTCTCCCCGCAGATATCACCCTGAACCTCAAAAGAGCCTTTGTCAAAAAGTCATCTCATTTTGTCATCCTAGGAGATACCCTTTACCGTAGAAGCATTGAAGGAACCCTTTTACATTGCCTAAACATTGAGGAAGCTTTGGCTGCTTTAACCAAGGTACACAATGACATTTGTGGTTCACATTCAAGTGGTATGACCTTGGCTAATAAATTGTTGAGGATGGGGTACTATTGGCCTACAATGGAAAGGGAAGCTCACAATTATTTCAAAAGGTGTTTGTAGTGTCAACAGCATGGGGACCTCATCCATGCACCAGCTCAGGGGATTCACCCAATTGTTACACCTTGGCCCTTTTCACAATGGGGGCTCGATCTCATTGGAAAAATTTACCCCCATTTCATCCAGTGGACATAAGTTCATCATCACCGCCACCGAGTACTTCACAAAGTGGGTGGAATCCATCCCCATGACCTACATTACTGGAAAGAAAATATCCAAGTTCATCCTGAACTACTTAATATTCTGCTACGGTGTCCCTCAAGCCATTATCTCATATAATAGGACACCTTTCAAGAATCAAGATGTTCGCGACCTATGCCAGAAGTTCAAAATCCAACATCACTTTTCCACTTTGTATTATCCCCAAGGAAATGGCCATGCAGAAGCTACCAACAAGACCATCCTAAAAATCCTAAAGAAAATAGTCAATGACGCTAGTCGTGACTGGCATTTGTAGTTGAATCCCGCCTTATGGGCCTACCAAACCAACATCTGCACACCCACAGGTGCCACCCCATTTTCCCTGGTCTACAGATCAGAAGCCATACTCCCCATTGAGATCGAGCTCCCATCCCTAAGAATATCATTATAGAATCTCATCACAGATGAAGAATACCAGGTATCATGACTGAATGAGATGGAATTACTAGATGAGTGGCATATGGATACTTTAAACCATTTGTAAGTCTATCAAAATTGACTTAAGCGGAGCTACAACAAGAAGATCAGGAGTCGTACCTTTCAAGTCAGAGAGCTTGTGTTGAAGGAGAACCAGAAGAATTTTCCAAATCTAGATAGAAAGGGCAAGTTTGAACCCAATTGGTTAGGACCCTTCGTCATCACAACAAGCTACAAGTCAGAGGCATATCAACTATCCATGCCCGAAGGCGAACCTCTACAAGAGCCAATGAATAGCTCCCATCTCAAGAAGTTTTATGCCTAATCTTGCAAGGTGTAAAACCTAAAAATACCAAAAAAATGAGAAAATGTCCTAAAAAAATGGTCACCCTGATGAAAACCTAGTAAACAAGCATCTAGGTGACAACAAAAAAATCAAAAAACATAAAAATCAAAAAAAAATTCAAAAAAATGATCGAAAACAATAAAGAGAAAAATCGTCCTCTAGTGAAAACCACTTCGATGGCGCTTTGGGCAAGTACCTTGGTGAAAATTTGGCAAACAGGCACCTTGTGTAAATAAGCACTTTCCATCCACTAGGATCTCCACGACTTGTTCCGCATCATCCATCCATCATGCTTCCATCATCCATCACATTCCATATCTCCATCCATCACCCATCTGCACCTGCATCATAGCTTGGTCCTGTGTTCATGTCATGATCCCTCCTAGTACTACTCGGCCCATTCTCAAGGTCAGTTTGTCCTGCCAATATCAGAGTAGTCTATTGCATCACGTTAGGGGCATGTTCTCATTGGATCAAATTTGTGTAAATTCTTGAAGTCTTCCTAAAATCAAAAAATCCAAAAACATCAGAAAATCTGAAAAAAATCCAAAAACATTTATAAAATCAGAAAATCCAAAAACATTCAAAATCCAAAAAACATGTCAAAAGTCAGTCGAAAAAGTAAAAAACGGAGTTGTCTTATCGAACTACGAGTCTCTGACCTCTGAACATAAGCAAGGTTGATCTTTGATCTTCCCCCAAGACACGTAGGTCAATCCTTTAGGAGTTCGTCATAATAAACTGGCAATCCATTTGTTCATATTTCATCAATAATTGAGT
The DNA here is from genome assembly GCA_007258455.2 of Sequoia sempervirens. Lineage (NCBI taxonomy): Eukaryota > Viridiplantae > Streptophyta > Pinopsida > Cupressales > Cupressaceae > Sequoia > Sequoia sempervirens. Next base: position 71,727,391 of record VDFB02109042.1, on the reverse strand, counting down.
TTGTGTCAGTCAAACTATGTGGTATCTGTGTGTATAAAGTAGGCAAGGATAATTTTTCGATCAACCCCCGAGGCCCCCAGGATAGGTCTTTAGGTTAGTCTCCTGGTCAAAATCTCAGAAAACACATAAACATTGGAAAATTTGAAAATCAAAATATTTGTAAAATCTTGAAAAATACCAAAAAACAACCTCAAAACATTTCAAAAACATCAAAAACATTCAAAAAACCCAAAAAAATCCATCCATCCACATCTTTCTTTCACCCAAAATAAACATCACTCAAAACAAATCATCGTCACCCTCAACCTTTGGTGAAACAATCAAAAATAAGTCTAGCAGGTTAATAGTGAAAACTCAAAATGCCAAGGTCTCAAGTCTAGGTCAGTAGGTAAACAAGTTGGTCAACTCTTGGTACTAATAGCCTATCATCCAGTTTGTCCCAAATCAATCATTTGATAACATCATGTCCTGGGATGAATCCTTCTTACAATGGACATCAACATCAGGCATCATCGTAGTTTAGTCTTGGATAGCGGTATGAAGAACATTAGCTTGTTTGTTTACTTGATCTTTGTCTTTTTATTTATCTTATTGTGCTCATTCCAATGACCTCTCGATGGTGTCCAAACAAATGGATTTAGAGAGAAAGGAATGGGGCAATGATCATTATCTTTTATCTGTTGTTCTTGTTGGATATTCTTGTAATATAACTTGGTCATTCATGCTTTGTTTGGCTTGTAGGGAGGATGTTTTAGGTGTCTTGTTGACCATATAGTAAGGCTTTCCTTTCTATTTTTTGGTCTGAGATGTTTGGAATATCTGAATTGCATCTTAAATGAGGTTATGTATGTCATGTGTGAATAGGAGTACTCCTATCTGATTGTCGAGTCAAAGTCCATCACACTAGATGCAACGCCATCCTGGTTCTTTATACCTTGATGCATCGTACCTATGTGTATTATCAAACATAAGGTAAATGGCCCTTTTAAAATCCCAATTCCTGGTAAGCAAATCATCATCATCATTATCGTCATCTCTAATAAAGTCTCATAGATCGTGGACTTGTTGGATCCTCTTGTCTTCATCTTACTTCTTTTGTCTTCTCTTCGCGCTAACATGGTACCATGACAGTTAATCAAAAACATCACTAATGCATCCAACCTGCATCCACAAAATGTCAGCATAATGCATATCATATCATATCATATAGGAAAAATTAATCATCTTGCATGCATTGCATTTCATCATTGTATAATATAGATTGGTTATTCTAAGCATCTCATAAACCATAAATTTTCATTCATATAAAAAACATTCATTGCATAATCACATAGGCATCATCATATGCATTATAACATCATAACAAAATCATCATTTGCATCATCATATAAACATTATCATACCGTGTGTATCATCATATCATGTCATATATATCATCACGTCTCATACATTTCATCATCCATTAGGTGCACAATATAGATCTGTTAGTCTAAGCATTTTAAACCATTTGCATGTTATAACATTTGCATCCATACATCATCATAAAAAGTGCATAGAAAGATACTTAAAAAGAAATGCATCCACCCATAAACATCTGCATAATCATTACTTCACATCACATAAAATAGGATCATCACATTGCATTAAATAAAGTCATAACATGGCATATCATCTCATATAGGAAAGTAAAAATACATCCATCATGCATAAATAGAATAGAACACATCTCATGATCGAACCATATCATATCATATATCATCAAAATAAATATACAACTGCCATGGTACATGAATCAAGATCAAATGTTTGTGTATCAATCAATATATAATACAATCGCCCACGAGGCTATAAAAAATGGAGCCCGTGGATTGCAAAAAGAATGGTGTCTCTGATCAAAATATGAGCTAGCCCTATTGGCTACTTTGATCACCAGCCTGCCTCTCCCCATGATCCTCTGGAGGCCTGTATCCAGTCTACTGTGAAAAATATGGAACCCAAGCCACTTGGGGCACTGCCTGATGATAATTCACCTGATAGTATTTGACCTCTCTAATAGCATCATGGTACACCTACATAGACACTGTACTCCTAGAAGAGGATACAACCATACTCTCGAGTTGTTGTCATCGCCCCATCTCCTACGCTGCCTACAGCTCTACAACCTACCATTATTGGACAACTTGATCTCGCTCTACTGTCAGGGCCTGAACCTGCTGCCTAGCCTGGTCCCTCTCAGCTATCAATGTGGCAACCTGTGCCTATAACTATTGAATAAGAGCATCCCGCTGGTTTGGATGAGGTGGTGGTGGTTGTTGCTAGTCTCTAGGGGGCTATTGTGGGTCCCTCGAGGCATCTCTTTGCTGATCCCCATCTCTCTGCTGGTCTTCGTCCCTCTATTGGTGAACATGCGCCTGATCTCTCTGGTCTCCATGCCCTAGCTGGTGGAGAGGTGGTCCACCTCCTCCTCTGCCCCTGTCTCTGTCTCCATCCCTATCTCCTCGACCTCCTTGCCCCTACCCCCGCCATGGTGATCAGCCTCTGGGTCTCCGTCGTGGTAATAGTGCGCCAGGCACTATCAATCTAGTAGGAGGATGAAACCAATCTCGGTAAGCATGTGTGGTCCCTGGGTCTGCTAGCCCCTGATCATATGGCCATGGCCTGGCCACCATTTGCCTAAAACTCTCCATGACATCATCAACTAAAATCAGTTGGCCCCATGTGGTCTCCCTCGTAGTACGTGCAAATATCACCACGTACTGGTCATCGGGATGGTCCTACACATCTCTGAACTGCCTAGCAACCCAATCCGGTAGATAACGCTCTATAATGGTAAACTCTCTGCCCTGCATGAGCCTATCCTGCCTAGTAAATAAGAGTTGTTGAATGCCATCATACCAAGCGAGCATACCAAGCCAAGGCCTCCAAGTAAAAACTATCATCTCATCGATGACCCTCCTCCAGTGAGAGATACCGACTGGTCTTGTATGAGTGAAAGTCAAGCCACCCCTGTACCTCCAGATTGTTGGATCATCTGGCTCCATGCCAACTGGTGTAACCCATGGGCGGAGCACTACAATGTGCTCCCAGGCCCAAATGTGCAATAATGTAACTTCAGACCCAATGGCTCTGTTGTCCAAGTAGGAAAACTCATGTAAATCACAGTAAAGTGAGGCCAACATCACTTGTCCCCATGCAAAGCACTCTCTCCAATAGAGCATCCGCTCCCAGGCAAGACCCCATCCCAAACTAAAGTATTGGTCACGTCGATCTGGTGCCATAAGGCCTGAAATGATCGCAGCGACAATCAATCAGAAGGTGGGCACCGCCCTCTTGTATCGCTCCAGCTTGATTTGTCCCTCAACACAAATGATCTCATCGAGTCCCATAACATCATAGCACGCCTCTCTCCTAGCAACCACGTCATAGATGACTTGCTCTTTGTGGATCGACAATCGAAGAATCCGCCAGACATACTCCAGAGTAACTGTCGCCTCGCCTGTAGGCAAGTGAAACAACGACGTCTCATTGTGCTATCACTTTGCTAATGTTGTCATCATCCCCAGGTGTGACCTGATGGTTGGGGCATATGCGACATACCAAAGTCCTATCGCTCCCAGGTGCTCCTGAAGTGTCTCGTGAAAACCAAGATTCTAAGTCAATCTACTCAAAATTGAGAACCTGTGCTCACGTGAATCTAAAATCTCTACATCCTCCTACACCAGTAAAGCCACAACATCAGTTTTCATAAAAAATCAGGGTCTTGTTTGAAGCTTTCGCGAACAAAACAGCAAATGCGTCACTGTTTGCAAATTCTAAGATGCACCGTTGGAGACCTAAAAGTTCCAAACTGCGTTGTCGCATCACAGTTTGACCCCTGAACCTAAATTCCTAATTGCACCGCCGTGGTGCAATTTGCATATGTGGCAGACTTTGAAGCCTAAACCCTAATTTTTAAACTATGACATTGCGTCACCATTTGCATATGTGGCGCACTTTAAGGTCGCGTGACACCAATTTAACACTTTTAGCGGCGCCAAACAACATTTCTTGACTTGTTTGACCCTTTGACCCTAATTAATGTGCACAAAAAATGAAAGGACAAGGTGGGATAGGGTCACATATTGGTGGTCCTACACCTGGTAGCCGCTGATACACGTGCACTCTGAAACGTGTCATGGAAGCACTTGTTGCACCATCTCAAACAGTGGTCAAGGCTCAAAACGGTGAAATCTCTAAAGGCTGAATGTGCAAATGAATTGGAAGTGGCCCCTCGAGCCTATTTAACCTTGAAAGTTAGGGATTTGTTACCTTGTTTAGCTGACCAACTAGGGTTTTGGACCCCCGATCCTGTTTTTTCTCAATCGAAGGTCATTTTGCATCATTTTTTCACATTTTTGCATGTTTTTGGCATCCTGGACCCTTTTTGGACCCGTCGGGCACCTTGTCCTCTTTTTTCGCGAGATCACCCAAAAATCAAGATTTTCCTCTGATCTCTCGAGGGGCAGCATCAGCATGTTTCTTCTCGCTGGGGCAACAATGGGGCATTTTTAAAAAAAGTTGAATTTTGATCTCGGCAAGATTATTCTTTGAACCAACACAACAGGTACATTGCTTCAAAGAGGGGAAAAATGTAAACACGAAAAATATACCGATTGATCATATACACCTGATCCTGATTTTACTAACACCAGTTCATCCTAAATCGTCTCTCTACTAACCATTTGATTAAATAATCTTTATTTAATTAAATTCATCACATTTCATCTCTTAATTAAACAAATCAATTTTATCTGATTAACTCATCATTTTCTTCTTTCTAATTAAATAAATCAATTTTATTTAATTAACTTCTAAAGTCCCTCTTTTGATCAAATAATTCATTTTATTTAATCAGGTTCTAAGGTCATTCTATTAAATTAAATAAATTAATCTTTATTTGATTTAATCTAACATCATCATCTTTAATTAAATAAATCAAATCTTTATTTAATTAAATCTAAAATCACTTTCCTCTCTTTTTTTATTTAAATTAATCCAAAAGTCTAAGTCAAAATTGTCAAATCAGCTAATCTCCCTCTTAATTAATCAAATCTTGATTAATGTTAATCCTAATCCATCAAATCCTCTAGCTTTTGCAACTAGCTCATGAAAATCATTTTAATTGATTTATTAAATCCCTATTTACTTTCAAAAGGGCATCAAAAGGGAATATTCTCCAAGTTTGAAAAATCCCTCCAAAAGGGTTTGTACATCGAACAAGCCATTTAAGTTTCTTACATGTCCTTTCCTTGAGCCAAGTGGCATTTAATTCATTTCTTCTCTCCCTCCAACATGTCACTTCTCCAATTTTTGAATTTCCATCTAATAGCATTAATGTGCACAATGACCAAAATGTGCTCCACTTTTGTCCACTCACATGTTGACAAGTGGCATTATGCTATTGGTCGGTGTTTGATCCCACATTCATCCATTTTTCCTCATCCTCCATCATTCTCATCTATAAATAAGAGGCTCTCATTTGGATTTTGGATCCACAACTTTAGGAAAAAGTCATTAGCTTGATATTTTGAATTTGCTCATCCATTGTTCATCCATTTTCTTAGTTTCATCAAGTTTCATAGCTAGGTTATTGCAAATTTCATCAAGGATCTTCATCAATCATCACCAAGCTTGCAAGGGATTGGGAAAGGGCCATTTTCCACATCAAATTGGCACCAATTCCCCCATGGGATTGAGAGTTTGATCATTTAAATAGGATTTAATAGTTGTTTTATTGTGTTCTTCATATTATTTCTTGTTTTCATGTTGCAAATAAATTTCATGGGGAATGATGTTTCTAACTTGCATATTGGACTAATTGTGTGTTTGTTCTTTGTGTTTGTGCAGGTCTAGGATCACCATTCACATATATATATGTTAATATATATTTATATATATACCTTTCACCACCAAGCAAGTATACATTCAATATACAAATAAGTATAAGCAAGATAGTATTCACATAATAAACACAATATATCGATTGTATACATATATATATGCATATAAGTATATGCCTCTATGTACACGTATACGTATGTATACCTATATTGATACATTCGTATGGGCATATCCATTCGCCAACGTACGTGTGTATCAATACATATATACATATGGATATGTGTATATACTATACATATATATATGTTCACATTCAATTCACATATAGCCATTCACAATTACCACTATATTGATAAACATTTACATGTGGTACATCTATACATGTGCATATACATGTCGTTAGATCCCATTGACATATATGTGCATATATATACACATACTCCACATGCGTTCTTCCTATCAATATAATCATAATAGTACAATAAAGAACTCTAAAGCTCAAATAGATAAAGATCACCCAATAATGCATCTCAGTAGTAATCAAGACTTTTACTTATGCAAACACATCAACTAAGGATGACTTACCCTCTTCCCACTTAATGAATCAACTCAATTATTCTACTGTGGTGTGTGAATAAGCTCATATAGGTTACGTTACTAGTTACCCAACCAAGATTTTCTCCTGAGTGATACTCCCCCTCTGCTTGGAGGAATTGAACATATACCTGCAACCACTAACACATGCACACAACATTTAGCTGTTCCAATCAAAACCAAATGTACAACCCAACCAAGTAAATTATTTCCAACCTATAGGTAGTAGTCCAATACATATTCCAACCCAATAGGTAAAACTTAACCTAAGGTTTCTCTCTATATTCGAATGAACTTCTTGTCCCAATTAGGTTATTCTAAACCTAGGGTTTCATTCAAGAGTAAGGTATGATCAAGTGATCAATCAAGTAAAGATAATTGATGTGGTTGCATAGCATTACATCATGCCTTAACTTTTATATCATCTCTATGGATTTATAGCTAAACCTTATCATCCCCAGGTCTCTTAGCACAATAAGCTATAGTTTCAAGTCGCTTCACAACATGGACATATTTCATAATATGTAGTATTACTACCTATGTATAGAAATAACATCATTAACTAAATCCCCCATATAAGGTATATAGGAGTGTAGAGACATTTTCTTCCAATCAAGAGTAGTATAAATCTCTCCTTACCTATTCTTGGCAATGGTCTTCCCTTTCATGATCAAGTAATCTACCTATCATTTCCTAAGGCATCAATAATAATATCAATTGATCTTACCAATAAAATATATATAAGGCATGGTGTAATTATAGGTCACAATCATTTACCTTTCCTCTATTTTTCTCCAAAAAAATCCAATACATTTTTCCTTGTCATAAAATTTATGACTTACTCGACATCATCACTTGCGGAGAATTCGTTCGTTCTTCCAAATTGAAAATATATTCACGATTTTCATTGGTTGTACTTAATCCGAGTCAATCCACTCTCTTCCTTCCCCCCTTAGTTTTTCCACAACATTTGATCTACTCAAAGTTGAACTCCTAGCAAACACTTTCTTCTTTGAAATGATTTGTCATTCCTTTCCATTGCCCTTTTTCTTACCTCAATGGCATACTTTGAATATACTTTTTCCTAAAGTTAGATTCATCATTGATTTCCACTCTCGTAGATTCTACATTTTGGATCATCTAATAGGAGATCGAATGAATAATCAACAACTTAGAAATTAAGAGGCACACTAATATTCCCATTCTCTTTCCAATAACCCTTTTTTGGAGGAATATACATCCCCACAAAGCCTGGTTGGTTGATGCAACTTTCAACTTGAGCATTGTTTTCCTTACAACTTCTATTGATTTGACACATAGTGCCATGTTGTATTCCATTTTCTTTTGGAACCTCTAAACATATATTGATTTTCATAGATATGTTGGTGAGTTCATCTTATACTCCAACCAATCTGTGTACTATCCAAACCTTTGGTCAAGCCAACCTGATTTATCTTTACAGGTTCTTTCCTATAATCACCTTTTCCAGTGACTTTATCCCAATGTTTGGAATCTTATTCTCTCATAACCTTTAGAGATACCAAGGTTGTTTGGTCTCTTTTTCTCATCTTAATCAAAACTCCAAATTGATCTCATCAATTTTGGTTGGTGGAACCTTGTCCACATCATTGATTAATTCATTATGACCTTTCCATTCTTTTCCCTTTTTCCTAGGTACTAACTCTTTTCTTGCAAGATCCTATCTTATACAAGATTTAGATTTATGTCAAGTTTTCTCCAACCTTGTGGATATGTAATGTCCCCTTCTCAACAGTGATCAGTATTGTCAGTTGTTAGCCTACCCCGGAGGCCCGTAGGAAGCTAAAATTAGGGTTTCCACTTCTGAGGAGGTTTTGTGGTCTTGCATGCGAGAGTTTCTAACACATGTTTGGTGGAGCTTTTTGGGTTTTTGGAGAGCTTCGTGATGGGGTAACATGCATGACAAGATATTAACTTGCATTCTTGGTTGCTTTTGGAGGCTTGCATGTTGGAGTTTTTTAGTTTGGATTCTAGATTCCTTCAGAGTTTAAAGAGTGCTTCCCAGTGATGTGACATGCATCAAGAACTATGGAATTTTCTGAACTTGCTATTTTTAGTAAGTTATGACGGCTACTCAGTTTGTGCTCAAAATGAGTTTGGAACTACTTACTATTTTTTAACAATATGTTATTTTTAGTAAGTTCTATTTTTGGCAGTGCTATTTTTAGTAGCAGTTCAACAGTTCGAAGTAGTGGCTATTTCTAGTAGGTCAGTTTGGGTAGTTTGGTCTCCAACACCCTTGGTGCTATTTTTAGCAGGTTTTCAACAAGCCACTTCCAAGTCTATTTCTAGCAAGTCAGTTGGAACAGTTTGAGTCTTCAGTACTTTTGAGCTATTTTTGGCAGGTCTGAGCTTGAGTTGGGTGCTTCACTTGTGGTGGTAAAATATTTTAATAAAGTGAATTTTGATAAGGCTTGGTGGACGCCTTAAGGAGAAATAAGTGATTTTATTAAAGTCATTCACTTTATTATATTTGGACGCCATTTTATACTTTATTGGAAAATTTAATAAAGTATATTACTTTCTTGATGTTGGACGCCTTGGAGACATGGGGAAATGAAATGCAAATGAGATAATATTTTGAGGAGATATATTATTTTATATAAAGTGTTTCACTTTATTACTTTTTGGACGCCACATTACACTTTATTGATATTTTTAATAAAGTGTTGTCTTCATGAAAAAGGTGACTTGGAGGAATAAGATGAATTTGGATTCCATTTTGGGGGAAAATGTGATTTGAATTTGGGCGCCCTTCTAGAAGCTTCTGGAGATTCACAAAAAATCTATATAATGAGGCTCTTGCTCCTTCATTTCTCATCCATGAAGAAATTATAATGTTATGCTCCCAAAATGGTGAGTGGTTTGCTTCGAGGAACGCATACCTCCTAGCTTGGGCTTGGTTTCTTGCTTGAAAGATAGCAACTATCTAAGTTAGAGGTTGTTCTTAACTCTTGAGAGCAGATTGAGCATATTGTAATAGAGTCTTTTGATGTTTTCTAATGTCTTTGGGTGTGTTTTGTCAGTTTACAGGTTGTTGGTTTAGGTGTAACTGAAGTAGATTTTCACTCATAGCTCCTTGGGTGAATTTTGTTTGGTTCTGGGTATTCACCATATCTCTTCCTTGGTTTTGGGCACCCCTTTGTGCAAGTTTTGGAAATTTTTGGTGAATTCTATGATTTTTCTAGCTGGTCGCCCCTTTATTAAGCTATATTCTTGCCTAGGAAGTCATTGAAAACTTTAGAAAAAAAAAATAACACCAATTTGTTGCAGTTTCTCAGTTCTAGATTGGTCACCATCTCCCTAGGAGTGCATTGCATTTGGTCTCATGTCATTTGGGTTAGTTTGGAGTGAGTTATGAGCATTTCTTTGAGTTTCATAGTTGCTAGTTTTGATGTTTTTAGTTGCTGGTCTAATATTTCAGAACTAGTATAAGTTAGTGGTTTTTGAGTGGGTTTTTAGTTCTGGAGAGTCCTTGAAGTTTGGAGATCAATAATATTATTTTCAACATTAAGACATCTCTAATACAGTGTTATTTGCAAGATTTCTATCTCATTGTAAAGTTGTTATAGTAGTACTGTTCAGTTGTCTTCATATTTTGTTGAGTTACATTGTATTTCCCCACTCTTAGTGGAAGAGGATGGCTTAGCCGCCTATTTTACTTATTTGCAAAATCATATTCCCACAATTGTGGAAGAGACTGGCCTAGCCGTCTTCATTGTATTGCATTTTCATACTATTGATTGGTTGAGCTGTCACCAATGCATTAGATCCTCAACGCCATATGGTAGCACCTCACCCACCTCAGGTCTTGAGTGCACATTCTTGGTGTTGGGTTACTTTCAGCATTGCATTCTCTTACAGTTGCTACTGACGATCCTCGGTGCCATATGACAACACCTTTTCCATCTTGGGACTAAGTGTGCATTCTTGGTGTAGAGTTACTTTCCAGCAGTTGGTTTTGGATTTGGGCTAACCTTAACGAGTGCATGTTGTATTGAGTTCATTGAAAAATAAAAATAAAAAATTGGTTGGCTCATTACAGGATACCTCCTTTGTTGACTCTCTACTACGATCTAATTTATGTCGACATTGCATACACATAGATTCATAGTATACTTACTAAATCCAAGAACCCTTGACTCTTTAAAGCTATAGGTTGCTATCAATAAGGGAGATTCTCTCAATCCTCTCTATCCCTCAGAGTTTTATATATTTTTCATAGGATGAAGGTATATATTGGTTATTCTTCCTAAACTTCCTACCTAACTTGATTGCATAATCTTCCGCAATCCAAGGGGATATAAATATAAGTTATTGTTTTAGGAGTTTCCACTCCAGGGACGACTCTTCTCTGGTCCCAACTTAAATAAGTTCCTAGGAATCTCATCTTTCCAGAGCTGAACCTGGTAGCTCTAATACCACATGTAACATGCCAACCCTTCACTAAAGTAAAAATTCCTAAGTTTTCACTGTGTGAGTAAATAAATATGTAATAAGCCATTGCAATAAAAAAATTATTTTCTTTATTGAGAATATACGAACAAGATGCCATAACAAATTACAATAAAGATTCCATTTCATTACAATAACTTCACAAGTTACAACAATACAAGAGTGCATACATTTGCATACATAGCTCAAATGAGCTTTGGAACAAATAGTTGTAAGACGGTCCAAGATCCTTCCTTTCAAATATCGGTTCTTCTGTCACAGGTGCTATGGAGGAGAAGCATCACTCAAGCTCTTTTATGCCAGCCACAGACTATTAATGCAATCCCCTACACATCTATCATTCGATAGATGGCCCTTCCCTTCGATGAAGAGATTGGTAAAGTAACCGAGTAATGACAACCAACTGAGCATAGTGTTGTGTCCTACATAACTAAAACTTGTAATCCCACAATCTGGAACTAGCATGTAATACTAGATCACGGTGAACTAACAGTGGAGCTAGAGGCAGTCACACTACTTTGGCCAAAGTGTTCTCAAATGGTAATCTGAATGAAGGTCGTCTATCACATAGACTACTCAAGGCTGATTTGACTTAAGGCCATCTTAAACTACACATAGGTATTTCCTTCAATGGATAATCTATCACCCCAGAGATAACCAATCACCACTTCTACATACTTGGAATAAATCTACTTTAACAAAGTAAATACACAAGCTCCCTCCCATATTGGATAAACAATCCTAGGAGTAAACACAATCTATGCTAGTTAAATAAATAACCTAGCTAAGAGTAACTCATATTCCACTCACATTTAATCATATCTAGTATGTAATACCTATGATAAACACCAACCTCCTATTACGGAGTACATACAACCACATCGTAAAACAACATAATAGATTCTATTTCCTTTTTAAAGCCATTCTAGTTTCCCTAAATGCAAATACTCATAAAAGACATCTCAAAGCATTCATAGAGAACAATCTTTTAAAAATAAAATAACAAAGAAGAATATTCCCATGCCTATTTTCGCTTATCCAATCAGTTGACAGCAATGAAGCTTCCCCAAACAACAACTAGACTAATTATAGCTTCTCAAGAAATGTCACAATAACCCTCTAATTCTCAAGTTGATAAAATACTTCTCTCAAATACTACTCTTTCTCAATATAACAAAACTCTCTCTTTCTCAAATAAAACTGAGTAAATTGATAAAAATGCAGACTAAAATGCTTGCAGCAACGCGTCCTCAATAAATGAGTTTTCCCTGCTATTTATATAGCAGCAATGAGGCCTCACATCCTACAAATTAGGCATGGTTATTGACAACAATTACCATGCACAACCTACTTACTCAACTTAGCGAAAAGGTGGCACAAATATAAGAACTCACTCAGCTAATCATAGCTACAGATCGACCTTGTTAATTGACAACAATAAGAGACATTCAAATCAACACATGATTGATTCAAATTACCTCAAACAATGGAAATCTATAGAAAACGGGTTTCCAAAGGTGGCACCAAATACATACTCTCAAATAACAGTTGGCACGGTTTCTATTCTATTTGAAACAATTAATAACTAATTTGCAACACCAAGCTTACATCGACTAATTCTTGGTGTGAGTCGATTCAGATATTTACTCATTTTGACAAAGTCGACGACCTATTTTCTCACGGCTTAACAATTGTTGATTCAAACTTAAAGACGTGGAATTTAAAGTTTTACCAAGTCAAAGAAGATCCTACTATAGGCGTTGACTAAGTCTTCACCATGCATTGACATAATGCAACAAGCTATAATGAAAAATATGTGTTCCACAAAGCGTGGCAGCAAGAGTAAAACTCGGCCTCTCAAGATATAGTCATATGCAACTTATATTCGGCCTCTAATAATCGGCCTCTATCATGGTAAATGATAGTTGATTCCCAAGCAATGGTTAATATACTAAATATATATTAATTTATATATAATACTACATATACATCTACATATTAATACCAATATATATGTGTATATATGTATATGTGTATATATATACCTTTTGCCACCAAGCAAGTATACATTTGATATACAAATAAGTATAAGCAAGATAGTATTCACATAATAAACACAATATATTGATTGTATACATATATATATAAGTATATGCCTCTATGTACACATATACATATGAATACCTATATTGATACATTCATATGGGAATATCCATTCACCAACGTATGCATGTATTGATACATATCTACATATGGATATGTGTATATTCTATACATACATACATACATATATATATATATATGTTCACATTCGATTCACATATATCCATTCAAAATTACCATTGTATTGATAAACACTTACGTGTGGTACTTCTATACATGTGCATATACATGTCATTAGATCCCATTGACACATATGTGCATATATATACACATACTCCACGTACGTTCTTCCTATCAATATAATCATAATAGTACAAGAAAGAATTCTAAAGCTCAAATAGATAAACATCACCCAATAATGCATCTCAGTAGTAATCAAGACTTTTACTTATGCAAACACATCAACTAAGGATGACACCCTCTTCCCACTTAATGACTCAACTCAATTATTCTACTATGGTGTATGAATAAGCTCAGATAGGTTACATTATTGGTTACCCAACCAAGATCTTCTCCTGAGTGATACTTCCCCTTTGCCTAGAGGAATTGAACATATACCTGCAACCACTAACACATGCACACGACAGTCAGTTGTTCATAAAATATGCAGTATATGTAATACATCTCTAAAGTTAGAATATCAAATCAATATTCATCCAATCACATAAATGCATTCCTTCATATGATATTAAATGAGATAGCATTCATTCATAATGTAGTGATAACAAAGTGCAAGTACAACTTATTCATCCACTGAATTCACATTACATTCACATTTTACCCTACATAGTAATAGTAAAAAGTAATTACACAATTGGGGTGTAACACAGCAAGAAAAGATACACAAACATACAATGTCAAAATTAATGCAACAAGGGATGAACTAGAAAGTGTTATTATGACATGTCCATCAAACACGCTCACATGGCTCCACTCGAAAGTAAGTTGTGTTATGCTTAATGGCCATGAAAAATACACTCACAAGGGCTAGTGCAGTCCAATATGCACTAGGTGATCCCCAAGGAAATAGGGTGAGAAACACACACTAGGTCTACAAGGTGTGAACTCACAAAAAGGTGGCAAATGGGTAAGTCATGCCAGGTCTACAGGCTCCCATACGTCCATAGTCAAAAGTTATACTCACTGATAACTTTGATAAGGTGCCACAAAATGAACAACACTTCACAAGGCTAGCAAGTTGCATTATGCTAGACACTAATGGAATATGGAAAGGTTTGAATGCAATAACGTTAAAGAGAATTAAATAGGTTTTTCTTAATACATGAGAGGTCTCACCTTAGGGAACATCACACTTGACATCACCACCAAGAGAGGACTAGTCGAGGAATAAAAGATTCACGTCTTAAGGAATATTGATCATAGCATTACCACCAAGAGGAATGTCATATGTCGAGAAGGGGCACACTCTTGTAGAACATCAAGCATAATATCACCACAAAGAAGACACTTCACATAGGTCAAGAAAGCCACACTTTGAATAAAAAGGTCACACTTCCTAGGAGATGTATGCTATCATCACTAAGAAGGGAACATGCAAACAATGAGTGGAGGAATATATGCCCCCCACTTAAAATGTCAACATACCTTCTGTGTTGGTATTTTAAGTAGAAAGAGAGGAAGAGTGGATCCTTGAAAAGAATGCACGTTTCCAAAAATTGGTTATCATTGCCCCCCAAGCATAGATATAAGGACAACCCCACCAAGGAATATCATGTTGCTGCCATGAAAAATATGGTTGCACTTAAGATTGTACCACCATGAATGGAAATGAACAAAAAACATAAAGCTACCAATGCCACATAGTGATGAGCAACATGATAGGATGGAAATCATTATCAATTAGAGGAAGTAGGTGCATCAACACAAGGAAGAACACCACAATCCTTAAGATGTTGAATTTTATTATTCAAAGCCTTACATTCATTGGTTGAATGACCATGCACTCAATGATATGCACAAAATGAGATTTTGTTGTAGAATTTCTTTCATGTTCTTGGAGGGAGAGATATCAAGCGAGCTTGGAGAAGCCTCAAAAAGGTACTCTCTTGATCAATAGTAGAAGATGTTCCTTTCTTTTGTGATAGAGATACTTCTTGCTTACTACAAGGTGTCATACATACACAAGACTCTCTAGGTTTAGATTTTGAGATTTTGTACCCTTCCATAAAGGAGGGTGTAAAATATAATGAACCCCAATCATCACTAAGAAATGTGTTTGAAGATGAAGCAACACTTGTCCTGGGAGTGTTTTGCGTGATGAAATTGATATTGAGTGAAGGTTTATTTGATGCTTTCATTTCTTTTGAATAACAATAACCAAGACCTCTTGTTTGTTCTTGTGTGCTAGGTTCAATAGGGACACAAATACCTTGTTATTTAACACCACATCCTTTTCCATTATAGCCAAGTTGTTTCAAAAGCTCATAACCTCTTCCATAATTTTTTTCCATTTCTTTTGGAGAAGATGGTTTCTAATGATCACACTCATCATATGTGGGTGTATAATTTGTGTTTTCCTCTTCTTCGCTAAAATTTATGGACTCACATGGTTTGGATGACTCAGATTGTGTTGATATTATGGTAGCTTCTTTCTTTTATTTGTGTTTAATCTTGTATTCTCCCATGAATGTAGGTGTAAAATCTAATGAACCCCAACCATCGTCCAATAGTTCGTGATTGATGAAAAACACTTTTCTTTCTCTTCTTCCTACACTCGTTCTACTTTTATAGTTGGTGTCAATGTTGTAAGAGGATTTGTCATTCTTGTTTAAGTTTGCAAATAACTTTCTAATTGGAGGTCAGCTTTGGTTGTGTAGACCTTGTTTTTGTAAGTGTACTTCACTATATGATGTAACGTTGAAGGCACTACATTCATTGCATGAATCCATGGTCTATCCAAGAGAAGATTATATGAAAGATCATTAGGCATGACATGAATAGGAGTTTTCAATGTAACTTTACCCACTTGAATAGGCATTATTATCACACCAAGTGATTGTTTTCCCACATTATCGAAACCACAAATAGCTAAGGAATCTGGTTGAATTTTACTCTTATCCACTCCAATCTTATCTAAAAGGTTTATACTAAAACATTGAGTGTCGAACCATTATCAATTAGAGTACATTTTATTCCAAACTTGGTAATACCATTCTTAATATGAGCCACTATCATCAAAGCATCATTTATTTTTTTAATTTCCAAAGGGGGTAATTCACTTTGATGAAAGACAATGTCCAAATTAGGTGAATTCATATTCTCAATCATAGCTGCCACATCATTTGGTTGTGCACTAGGAAGGATGATATAAACTTGTTGCAAAGAATTTTGAAGCATGCCATGTTAAAGGGGTGACACTTGAATCAAATCCCAAAGGGAGATCTTAGCAAGAGTGTTACAAAGTTGTTCCACAAGATCATACTCCTTTCCACTATGCAAAGGAAAACGAGAAGCACTAGGGAAAATAGGTTGAGGGAGTGGTAATGAAGTAGGTGTGGTTTTTGGTTGCCTATTATTCCTTGTATTATATGTGTGAGCAATGGTATTGTAACTTGGTTATTGTGAAACATTGTTACTAGTGAGTTTCCTTGCAAAATTTAAGATATGTCATAGAGGTTTTGGTTAGTGTTGAGGTGGTCCTATGATAAGAAGTGGCTTGGGAGATTACTTGGGAGGTCCAATAATTAGAGGACTCTTAGGAGGTCCAAAGGAGTGTTTGGAGATCCTATAATCAAGGGAGATCTAATGGACACTTTTGGGTTCATAACTTCAGTGGATGTGACTTCTTGTTGATGATTTTCTAACAAGGGGGAATCTAAGGTTGCCTTATCCTCTTCATCTATACTATATTTCAAAATACATGTATCAATGACATCTTCTTTTGGCACAATATCTTCCCAAATGGGAGAAGCATTTGGAGAGGGACAAATAAGATTCTCATGATTCTCAATGATTGTATCTTCTAACACCAAAATACATTCATCACAAGCATGAGAGGTATCGGGAGAAGGACAATTATGATTGTCATGATTGTCAATAATTTTATCCTCTTGCACTAAAACATTCTCACAAGTGGGAGAGATGTTGGGAGATGAATGGAGAATAGGAAAGATGATGTTAAGAAATGTGTCAATGATCTCATCCTCTTGTGCCATAATATCCTCCCAAGTGGGAGAAGTAGGGGGAGAGGGACAAACAAGGTTCTCATGACGTGCGACAATTGGATCTTCTAACACCAAGATACCTTTGTCACAAGTAGGAGAGGTATCGAGAGAAGAAAAACTATGATTTTCTATGATTGCATCCTCTTGTATCGAATAATCATCATAAATGGGAGAGATATTAGGGGTTGAGTGAAGGATAGGAAAGGTAATATTAAGAAATGTGTTAATGATTTCGTTCTCTTTCCATAAGGTAATCTCATAACTAAGAAAGATATTGGGAGGATGGTTAACATGTTTGTTAATGAACTCATTTCTTTGCCCTAGATTGTATTCATAAGCAAGGATATTATACTTATACAACCCATTCTTTACCATATCAAAACCACATCTTTGAAAAGGAAACATGCTAACATCTAGAGTTTTGAGTTTGTGCAATAATGAAAATGAATCTATCCAACTTATGCAATGCTTCAGAAATGTAAAAAAATGTCCTATAGATCTAATGATTTTCAATATTGAAATGCAATAAATATTTTTCCAAATTTGCAACAAATCAAGCAAAATGACACTTTTCTTGCACATGTAATAACATTTTTTTTAGAATTTTAAAACAAACTTCTACAAGCTAGAATAGACTGATGATACAGAGAAAAAAAAGTGTGCAGAAGTTGTTTGAGATACCTATACAAAAAAAGGTTCACCCAAGGGGGAATGGGTCCTTGTATAGGATTCTAAAAAGTGAAAATTTGAAGTTTTTTGTTGTTGTTTGATGTTTCTTTTTCCAGTTGCAAACAGGTTAATCAATGACAAATTTTCCAAATTTTTAGATGAAATGGAAATGCAATTTTAATGACAATGTATGAACAAAATGACAACTTTTTGAATGTAATTTTTGATATAATTCTGATCTAAATATGAATGAAACAAACCCTAATTCAACCTATGACGTAATAGAGAATTCAATGTTTTTGAATTTTATGAAATTTTAGAATGCAAAGATGAAACCCTAACTAAGAAATGCAAACTAATGCAATGCAAGACCTAGATCTAGGGGTTTAAGGATCTCCAAAGTAGAAAATATGATGTACAACGTCAGGTTCACCAAAATTAAATAAAAGAAAAGGGATCATATGTCCCTTTTGTTTAGAACAATAGGATATAGGTACCTTTCTCTAAAATTTCATTAGGAAAGAGATCACAAAATGCAAAGATTGACTTTCAACCTTGAGGTGAGCCAATCTAATTTTGGATCTCAGTTCCTTAAGAGAGTAGGAAAGATCTAAGATAAAATGATTGAAATGATTGATTTTCTATATTGGGATATGATTTAAAGTGCATTGACTAAATGAATTATATGACCTAACACTTGAAATGAGAAATATTATGATAATAGAAACATAAATGATACTTTGCAAGTAGATCTGAGAAGGGCATAATGGTGTGCACCTAGCATAAAAAGTAGGTCTTGAGCTCTATATCAGGATTGGTTCACTCTACGGTGAATGGGTCCTAGTGTAGAGGTCCAAAATCTGATTTTGCAGTCCTCAAATCCTAGATCTAAGCTTCTAATTTCTCCATGTTTGATGGTCAAAAAGCCAGAAATAAATTTTGAATATGAGTTTGTGTAGCTTGACAAAAAATGCAAATTTTCAAAATTGCTCCTTTGATCAGCCTTCAATCCTTCTTCACTTGTAAATATGCGCATACAAAGTGAGAAGAAAAATGTTTGTTTTTGGGTGAATGGGGATTTTCCTTAGTCAAACCCCATGTTGGTAATTAAACCTTGATAATGACATAATGATAAATGGGAGGAATTGATGAATAAACTCTTGCTTGTTACAACTCATCGAACCCTTAATGGCTTCCCTTAGAGGACTAAAGTCTAACACATCTCTCTAAGGTTTGGATCTTACAAGAATTGGCTTGATTGATTGCTTGATTTGATGCTTGAATGCTTGAAACCTACATCAAAATGTTAGCTCCAAAACATGACATGAATATGCATACACTTTGACATGATGATTTGATCTTGATTGTTGTTGTAGATGACTATTAAATCTCCTCTTCAAGGCTCTTGACAATAATATTTTCTCTTGCGAAAGTTGCCTCTAGCTCAAGTTAGATTTGAATTGATAAAATAATTGTATTTATAGGTGTTTATCTAATTTCCTGAAAATTAGATTCCACGAGCCGACATTTGAAACTTGAATTTGAATCATTAAAATGCTGCCAAAAACATATTAAAAATTGGGTCCTGGCACTTAAAGGGTACCCATTCGCCCTTGGGCGAATGGTTCCTAGAACCTAAATCCAAGACACACAATTTCTAAGGTGTTTTAAATTAATGTTGGCAATCGTTTAATGTAGGTTTCCCTTTTGAAAAACAAGAATAATAAGGATTTAGAATACATAATTTGGAAAATTAAAGGCTTAATTAAGTCCAATTAATTAAGGGGATGCAAACGTAGTGTGAAATTGTAAAGGTATACAATTTTCTACACTATAGATGTCCATCACGGTCAAGACCTAGCCCAAAAGGAACATTGGAGTAGGGAGTCCTACTTTTCAAGAGGAGTAATAATTTATTATTACTTAGAAAGTTGGTTGTGCTAAAACCACCCCCAACAATTACATGACCTTCCTTCATTAATTTTTTCCATGTTTCCTTAGGGAAAATATCTATAAAGGTTGAGAAGCCTTGCTCAAGCTATACCTTACTTATGTAGAAGACAACATGGTTGTGTCTAGTATTTGTATATTTTATCTTAACTTGGGAAATTCCAAGCTCCCATCCTAATTGTGAGTTCATTTTAGGAGAATTACATGGGACTTCAATCTCATTTAGAAGTAGGTATGTAAGCAATACTTGGGGAAAGAATGCCCTACTGACTCATCTATAAGGGAGGAATTTAGAGAATTGCTCCAAGGTTTGAGATTTTTCTTGAACATGGTCATCCCTCCCTCTTTAGCATTCTTCATCTTGAAGCTAGATTTTGTATCAAATAGTTGTGAAATCAACTGTCCAATTAAAATATCTCCACTATATAGGTGTGGGCCAATAATCCATTGTCATCAGGCCTATCAACTATGAGGTAAATATTATGTTTGGATTTCCAAAATCTACTCTAATCTTGGATGGACTTCTAGAGTCACTATAATCATGGTCTATCTTTGATGTGAATGTATGATAGTGTTTGTAGACTTATCTAAAATAAAATAATCAAAGCATTGTCTACTAAACATTATGGCATAAGATTCTTGGCCCCATTATAAGTATAGGAAGGTATATGTTAGCCTTTTGACACTAGTGAGGTCTATTTTTAAAAATAAATAAGGGCACAATAAACTGGTCATGACATGGCCATGAATGAGTTAAAGAATCTTGCTAACTTTCTTTTAATCGTGATGTTGAATTAAGTCGTTGTGATCTAATGATGTGAACAAGTCTTATTATGTATGGGTGGTCTAATTGCTCCAATTATGTACCTAGATCTATGTTAAGTTTAGAATAGAATTCCTTATGACTATCTTCGCCAACTATGAGCAATTAATGATAGTTATTACCAATTATATGGTATGGTGGATAAATGTATGCTAATCTTTATGATTGGTAATACATAAAATGTTATGTACTTAAAAGTAGAATTATATTGTCTAATATTATATATGTGGATTTAATTTTTGTCCAATAAATAATGTGCTTCCATAAAATAATTGAATGAAGTAAATGGCCTTTAAGGCAATTTTAAGAGTTTATATTTGTGCATGTGTCTAGAAAGAGACTAGCTCATGTGGTTTGAATTTATTACTTGTATGTTGGATTTTGATTGCAAGACCTATATGAGAATTATATGGTTTAATGGATTCATTTGGGGTAATGTAACATGATTAACTAGTCTAAGGTGTAAACCCTTCAAGCATTATGTTTTAGATCAATGTTTTAATACTTTCTAAGTATCACAATATTGAATTGAAATTGATACAAGAGTTGATTTTTTTGCATCACAACTAGGGTTGAGAAAGAGACTCTACAAGGGCATAGGTAGAGGACAATTGTTCTCTTAGCATATCTTGTCCCACTCATCCTAAGGTGATCACCAAAATTGCAAATATTATGGCCCACTCATAGATAACTTATCATTACTCCAACATGAGAGGAGCTAAGGAGCATGCTTTGCCAAAAAAAGGTATTCAATCATATCATAGGGTTAGTCATTTTTCACTAGTAGTATATAGGTGATAGATATCAAGAGCTACTTGATTTTATAGGGCTAGTCAACTTTCACCAATAGCATGCTAGTAATAGATTTTAGGAGCTACCCATCTCAGGAGTTCAATATTGGCATTGGTGTATGAAAAAGAATGTGTGCTTTCAATGTGGTGTTTGCTTGTGGCATGGTTCTTTGGGTTCTAATTGTTAAATCACTCTATGCGATTTATAGTATAGACGCTAGTCTTAGGTGAGGTAAAACCAAATGATATCCTAATTATGTTTATTCAAGTATAAGATGAATCAAAAAGCTTAGTGGGCTATGAAAATATTATTATTGGCCTTATGTGATGTATGTTGTTACACTTACACCTTAGCCAATGAAAAATCACAAGTAGTATGCAATGCATGTGTGTCATCACAATTGGCAATGATCTAGGAGAAATAATGAGACTCATGATACAATATGAGATGCATCGACATTCATCTTTCCAACTCATATGTAGTTAAAAGCTTGTGTTAGTGAACCAAGTAAAGGGAGAGATCCTTGCAATAAGGTTGCCACCACTTCCCTTTTGCTAGCTAGTCATTGTGCGTGCATGTGATGTTTATGTTAATCATATTGTGTATAAGCAAGGGATGTATGAAGTAGTCACATTATGTTTAGGTGATGTATGCACAATTTAGTGACTTTGTGTACATGCATCTATAAATGAGTTAATCACTATGTATGCAGGTTTGAGAACTACAATGCCTCTAATTCCTAGCAAGGGATATGTAAGCAAGGCCATCTAAAATGAGCCCTTAAGGATTAGGTTTCAATCTATGGATTCGTTTTGTTAGGTCAGGTTATCTTATTCAATACAAGATTGTACATTTGAGGTCTAGAGCTACTACCTTATGTGATTGAGTAAGGTTATGAAACTAACTCTTCTAATTGAAAAGAAGATGCTTAATTGATAAGAGGATATTAAAGATGTAATGGAAAAAAGAAAAAGAAAAAAACGAATTGTGATTATTACGAAGCCTTTGTCGCATTAAAGAACACCTATAATATAATTAAAATTTAAAAACATGACTTGTTAGATTTAACAAATTAATAATTAATTTGTTAAAAGGTGCTGTGTAGAAAGGTCTATTTCCGCGGTATATGCCCTGAAATTGAACTTATGAAGGATATACACGCGGGAAACCCGTCTGTTGTAGCGGCAATACTGCTGTCAATCAAGTCGAATCTGTAACACCGTAAGCATCGATACAATTTTTTTAAAGAATGCATACGCCTAACAAACGCTCGTTTGGAGAATGATAACAAAATGTTTGTAGAAAATCGATAATCCCTATGGAAGTATTTCACCGACTGATGTTAAGAGATGAAAGTGGTGAGCAGTGACCAGTTTGGGTCGGTGATTTCAAAGAAAAGAAGGTCAAACAAACTCCTTTGTTAGAAAGTGTGGAGGCATTTCATAACAGACTAATTGAATCATTTAACAAACGAGGTTGAATGCCAAAAGACTTTAATGCATAATGAAAGATTGGATTCAACGATGCGAGTATAAGTATAGATAGAGACCAAGGCTTGAGGATCTCTGTGTCGTTAATGTGAAGCAAAATCGGTAAGATTCAACTCCATCTTGTCTAAATTTTTGATTATGCATGCCTCTCTTTTTTGGCCTCAAAAACCGAAATCCATGGTTCAGTTTTTTCCTTTTTAGATAATTCCCCCTTTCATTTCATCTCTTTAAAAACTGCAAGACCTAGTTCAGCTTTTTCTATTTTACTTATTTTCTACTTAGAAATTTACGTCCATTTATTTCATCATCTCAAAAACTGCAAGCCCTTATTCCGCTTTTTCTAGTTGGTATGAGGTATGCTGAACCCTTTAAAACTGCAACCCTAATCTAGTTTTTCTTTATTTCCTAAATGCGACGTGTTAACATGTTCTTCCGGTATTTGAACCTGTATCTTTGCTTTAAAAGACCATTGATTTATCACCTGATATCGTCCAATTATTGACCTTGGAAGGCTGTGAAGACTATCCTACACAGAACAAACACAAACTGAAAACAAGAATTAGTGCCTCAAAGTGAAAACATTTTCTAATAGATGCAACTCTCAAATTTAAAGGCCACTTCCAATACAAATTTGCCCCTTGTAAATAAGAACAGGCTGAATTTAATCTCGTAGAAGTGCCATTTTAACTTTAATTTCCAAGGACAAAATCTTGAGTCGTTTAAAAAAGTGACAATCCATGTTGCAAGTGCTATCTGTTTGAGGTCTTGCTATATCGTAGATCACAGTGACAGAATCATTGTCATTTCTCGTTGACACAGAAAATAGTGGAATATTAAGCAGTGCACCAGACAAAAGAAGAAAAAGTGAGAGGTCCAGAAGATTGCAATCAAGGCAAAGATTGCACAGAAGAGTAAGTTGGAGCAAAGCACTGAAGTTGGTGCGACTGTGATTTGAGCGAGTCACAGAAGGAAGCTAGGTCACTATGTGTAAAGCAGAGAATGCTGTGCCATGCAAAATAGTAGATATGCAAGTGGAAGCCCTATGGAGTGACAGAATGACGCATGGCCGATACCATGTTAAGATGTACTGAGGAGAGGGTGCGTGGTGGAATCTCATCACATACACCAGACTGCAGGGACATGCAGCAGAAATCCACCGGAACCACTTGGAGGACGTTTGAAGAACCCACCTTACCAAAAATCGTAGGCTTGATCATCAAAAAACACAAAAGATTGTTCGTTTTACTTGTAATAATTGTGATTGGGGATAGACTCTCCTAGCCAAGGCTTGCAATTGATTTGCACGGGACAGTTGCATAAATGTAAGAGAGATGCCACTTGTTTGCAGGTAGGAATCCAGGTAGATGTATAATACAGTCCAATAGGGGACTTGGTCTATAATGGAATTCCACCTCTCTTAATCTGTCTTCAATTTTAAGAACATCTTTGAATCATATTGCTAGCTATCAACTATGCTGTTTACAACCCCAGGTAACCTTTATCATATTTACCATAACCACAGAGTCCATTTCCACAAGAGTGCAATATAAAGCCTTAATCTCCATTCTCTTGAGATCTTTAAATGGCAATGGCTTCCACATTATTATTAGTTTTCTGTCCTGGGTCTTTAGCAAACTAGAAGACGGGAGACTCATCCATGTTCCTACAAACTCTGAGTTCTTACTAAACCTAGATTACCCAAGGAGGATTCCTCGGAGTTTAGTTTCAAAAAATTCTCGATAGAGGGGACTAACTCAACATTTAACCTTCTTACTAATCCTATCATTGGGCCAGTCTCTTAGAAGTCTTAGAATTAATGAAGGTGACAGTTCCTTAGTCTGGTCATGAACATTGTTGTGGAAAAAGTCGAAAAACTATAAAAACTGATCTTCTTCAAGGATGCATAGCCTACTTTAGTTTCTTGAATGAATATTGTCAGCTTTGTCTTTCTCTGATTGATAAACATCTCGTTTCATTAGTGCTTTTCAAGCCTCTCATGTCCGAATAGAACATATTTCTAGGAGTGTTATGTCATAAATCCATTTGGGATTTCTCATGAACATAACAAGAGGGATAGGAGCAATGCCCTTACCACTTGGTTAAGTCTTGAGTTATATACCAACAGATTATAAGTCTCTCTTAAAACGTAAATGGAATTCTAAATTCAGAGGCCTTTGATTGTTTTCATCAATAAAAGTTTCAGGTACAAGCAAAGTTGAATCTCCTAACTTAATGTGAATTTTTATCTTCTTTATTAACTCGCATTAGTACTTATAAACCGCTTCCCACAATGTTAGCTTGCAAATGAGGTAGTAGGTACAATCACCTAGCCTTTTAATCGTTTCAATGGTAAATTCTCTGAAGCTACGAAGATCTTGAGATGTCTTAGGCAATTAAGGGTCTTTTCCTTTACAAGTATTTGGAATTTCAGCTTGAAATAGAAGGTATGAAGTAGATATCCGTTAGTGTGAGATGGGTCTGTTCATAGTCAAGAACGTGAAAATACTTGCATTATATGGCGCTTCAAGGAAGATCGTCTCCATGCTTCATTTTGATGCATTTAAGCAAAAGTACCAGAATGCCTGATCCATGAGATATGTCTCAGAGATACAATGAGTATATATGTAAATGTCCTTTGATCATCTCAAGTGACTACATTATGTATTTTAGGAGACATCTCCTTGGTGACCTATGGGTACCCTAAAAATTCCACGATAAACAAACAAGAACCAATTAACTTTTGTTTGCCCAAGCTTTAAATAATAAAAACATTATCACTGATACCCACAATCAAAAGCATGTTGAAGTCAAAACTCAAACCTAAATGTTTCATTTTTTCAGCAGGTGAGGAGAGAGGACAGATGCTTTTAAGAAAAGAACAAAATTTGGAGGTCATTTCTAGCCATTTCTAGACACGCATAGTTCCAGACCCCATATTTGTACCTAATTGTTATTTGGAAAAATGATGCGCCTATCCCCATACCAAATTACCATTGTTTCATTGTTTGAAAACACGTCATCTTTCCATCGATATGTATTGAGGAATGGAAAATTGGTATTTTGGAGAGAACTTGCGTTGTGGGATCAAAATTTTCTGACTACAAGCTGAGGCACAGACTAGTACTGTCCATAAACTAGGGGCTTGCACTGAAGATAATCAAAAAAGGATATCAAAGAAAACAAGAGATTTCAATCAGGCTAGATACTTTTTACTCTTGGTTTTTAGTAGTTCAAATTATCAATCACTGGAGAAGGCTAGAAACTGTTAAATCAAGTAACCATGCAATTGAAATAATCTAGCTTAGATGCAACATCACAGGATTCTGATTTGTGTACAGAACATTATCCCACATTTTCACAAGATATTTAACATCATTATCAATGATGCCACTGGAGAACTGAAGCCTTAGCTCCAAAAGAGCTTTGATTAGTTCTTAATATAAATTTTTTGAAGGACCTAAAACTATATATTTGAAAGAAAACCCCAAAATAAGGTCCCTAGGAAGTCCATATGAATTTGATCATGCAAATGTTTTACTTTTCCATTCTAATTTAGTTGGCTAACCATTCTCCTTTCCTCCTCTGAAATCTCTTATTTTTTCATTTTAACTTATATAATATACAATTTCTTAGAGCTAATTCAAAATAAACAAAAAAATTATCGATCTGCAATCATGTAAAGATCTCTGAATCTGTTAGAATAATATTATTCTTTACCTTTCAACCCATGGAATTGCTTCAGTCACGAGTTATTCTGGGAGGATAGCATTAATTCATCATTTGAAGCTAATTAGCATGGGACCCCAACCATCTGTTTCTTAGCACATTGAATGTTATGCATATATTGACAAATGGAAATTGTTATTTCTGGATTAAGGCCTCTTCTATAAACTTCTGCATTTGATTTGGTTATAGTCTTTAAAGTAGGAAAATAGAGTTGTTTGCGGTCATCTTATATCTGGAATCTGAATCGTTATCAACAGGGAAATGGAGAAGTAAATGTTTCATAATTCTTCACCTTTTACTACTATCATGAGACTTGATTACTTTTTGGCCTGAGAGTATCATATTCAATACGAATAAGCAATGCATGTTTGATTATTAAAAATTTAATACTCTATGCATAACCGTCAATATTCCGACTCAATAAAAATTACTGTGAATGTTTGTCTGTGTGCATGAAAATAAGCCAGTTTGGCGATACCTACACAGCTCTACAACTTGAGAAACTTGTCAAAATGTGTAAAGAGATAAGCCTGACACTGACTTGCCCCAACAAGTTCATTATCAATATTTGAAGTGCGGATCTAATTGCAATATTTGTTTAGTTTTGAAACAATTTTGGTTGTAGTTATAGATTATATGAATGGGAAAAGGACATATGTATATAACTTTGGTTGCAGCTAACAAATCAATACATAGGAAATATGCTATAATTTTAGTTGGAGCTAACAAATCAATAGATAAAATGTAATGCATGACGGTGCAAGATTCTCACGAGAAACTAATTGATTTCATTTATTATTGACTTTTTCAATATTGATCCAACAATTAATATTTTGATATGTTTGAGTTCTATATCAATGGGAAGTAGGCAATAAAGGCATTATGGCTTTACTTTATAATTAATTGTACACCTTTACGAGGCTTGCTTTTTTAATCCTTCTGTTTTGACCTCTTTTCTCTGCAACACTTTTTAATAGGTGCAAATATAGAATAGGGACCTAATAAAAAAAATAAAAATCAATTCGCAAACAATAACATACATACAACATGCCATGAGGTTTTTTTTCCTTCTTCTTTTCTTTTTGGTCTTAGACAGCAGGAATCGGTCGGGTATCCATCCCCTTATAAACTGCAGTGCGCCTGGTAAACTTTTATCATGTGACCGGTGACGCTGACGCGACACGCCCTCCGATACTACAGAGACTGTGGAGAGACTAGACCTCATGACCTCTTGCCTACAACAGGATGCTTTAGCCAATTGAGCTAGGCCCACCACCCCATGCCCATTGGTTTCTTTTATTGAGAGAACATATGTATGTTTTTAATGAAAAGACTATTGTCTCAATGCTAATAAATAGAACTACTTTGGTCTTTTAACTTAATTCACTTGTCAAATTTTTAATTTTATACGAATCCAAGTCATAGACAAATGAGTAGAGAAACAAATAATTATATCTTAAACTTCTTTTTTAATTCCAAGAACATAGAATGTTATATTAAAAGATTAAATAATTGAGAAAGTACAAAATGATAGTATATCTTCTTAATATTAGAAAGTAAGATAGATGTCTACATTTACAAAACCACACATCCAAGAATAATTCTTCAAGCATTTTCTATAGGTTCAATATCTTTAGTTAAATCCACTTCTTTGATCCACATGCAATGAACTTGCACAAACTAATGCTCAAGGTAGATATGCATGCTACATTATTCAACTAAGAATCTTGTACAAAAGTTTTGAGGCTATCCCAACCTTTCCATTGTCTTCTCTACCTTGACATAGTTGTTAGCATTCTCTTGTTGGTGGTCTATCTAATCAACTAAAGTTCTAAGCTAAATTGGTATCATGCCTAAGATTATGAATCATTAAAGGGTCATTGTTTTACAATCAATTGATTGACCTTATCCAATCCAGTATAAGAGTCGTTTTAGGACTTCCCTTGATGGGGGGATTAGCGATCATCACTTTCAAGAGCTTAAATGCTTATGTACAAGTCAAATGAATATGAGAGCATCACAAGTAACTTAAAGGACAAGTGTGCAAGTATAGAAAAGGAGTATTTTTTGTGATATGATGAAACTGTTAGTTCCCATAAGTATTGAAAAGAACGCTATTGTAGTAATTGCACTCCCCCCCTATAAAAACAATCATTTCATCTCAATTGCAAGTGTTGCAAATTTACCTCTATGTAGAAAGCGACAAAAATGTCAAGTTACACAAGCAATAAAAACCCCACTATTGCAGCAATTACATTTTTGCTCCCTAACAAAAGTGATGAATTCATCTTGATTGTGGTTGCTGTGAGTTTGCCATTTTGCAAAAAGTGGCAAAACATCAAGCTACAAATAAATAGTGGAATTTGAAGGGTTTGATTGATTCTTACCCCTTCTAAGCATGGGAAATCATCTTTGAACACCACAAGAAACTTGACAAGGTTAAGTAAGACCATTTTATGCCTTGTAGAGGGGTTCTCTCTCATCATATAATCCTTATTGTATGTTCAATTTGTAGGGTTTTGTGGATTTTGGAGTAGGGTTTAAGGTTGCAGACATCGTTGTAGCATTTTAAGCTTAATTGTAATGTTGAAGAGCTCGTGTTGGCATCACGTCAACTTATTACAATGTGCATATGACTTGATTTTATTGGATTGAGAAGTAAATTGCTCATTGTCATTGGAGTTTTTCCCTTTTAGGGTAACTTTTGTTATCTCTATCATTGCCATGTTTGCTTCTTAATGTTGTCAATATTTTGCATATGTTTTATTAGTGTTTCAATAATTCAATTGAAGTAAGATTGTTGTTAGTGATTAATATGTGCATTGATAGTCATTTTTTAGGTGTTTGAGAAGGGCTACAATCAGGAAGTCCTTGATGAATTGATGTGAAATATATTTGTTTATGGATTAGATTAAAGGAAATGTCTTGCTTTCGAAGAAATCCTAAAAAGAAATATGCTTTCATTGTAAAACAATTGAAAATCATCTCTCTTTTTGCTTTTACCCAAAACATGAAATATTTCTAGCTAAGAAGACCATCTATACTTGCATCATAATTATGGTACATATCCCTCAATATTCAAGAATTAGGGAAGGTGAGTACTTCTCTCACATTATTGGATGCTACACCCACATCATCAATATAATCCAACAACTAGACTAGCATGTATATCTTCAACTCCACCATCTATTGTGGTGCTAGGATTCCATAAATTGGCACCATCAAAATTAAGCTTATAGTATATTGTTGGGAGTTAAGTCCATTTACCATTAGGTTTAATTTTGAATCTAAGCATTGAATAATATGCAAAAAAGTATCACGAGGAAGTGCCCTTAAAAGGATTTGAAATTTATGGTGTTGTGTACTTGAGGAGTGGACATAGAGTAATTAATGGCTAGTCACATGATTTATGATTCAAATGAACTACTTTGAGATTCCTTGTGAGCTAATTTTCCAACAATTAAAATACAATGCTAATTGGAGAAGGCCATTGAAAATTTTGCTTCATGGTTAGCTCTAAACCATATGAAGATTATGTCTTCAATAGAGCAAAAGGAAAGGTATAAAATTTTAAATTGATTAGCCACCTCTTTCCATATAAGTATGGCAAATTTGGAAGTGAGCAACAAATATTTGATTGTTTAGTAATTAATGAAATGTTAAGAAAATAGTTGGCCAAGTATACTTTGTCTCTTTAGTGCTTATGTTGTTAGATTCACTTCCTCCACAAGACCAAAATAATGTTTTTTCATCTTTTTTACTTGTCTAGAGGTTTTGGCTAAATTAGACCATTAATTACCATTATATTTGAATAAACAACCATTGATATTGTTATTAAACATTCTAAAACAAATAAATCCTTACATATCTAATCTTTGTCTCAACAATTGATACTTTGTGCCTAATGTTGTAGGAATATTATAGAGTAAGCCTTTAATACTATTAATATGGGACTAGTAATTTTGTAAAATTTGAGTAGCATATTTTCCTATATACAAATAGAAAATTTGAGCATGAGATCACTGCTAGTATAGGAAAATTAGTAAAATGTAAAAAAGAAATAGGGCTTAATGTCTTACAAATAGAAAGTTAAGGGTTCAATAGCCTCATCAACTTCTCTTTAGTAAGGCTACATTAGTATCCTTGCCAAATTTAATAACCATCCTTAGTTACTACTTTTTTTTCTTTTTATTGTTGTATGACTATCATTCCTATTACACCTTAAACACAATCTTAAATAGCCAAAAAAAATATTCATTAATAATTAATCTATCAAAGTAAACACTTCATAGGAACACTAATCAAAACCCATTCCTATTCTTTGAGTGCCACCAATCATAGTTTGCCTAAGAATCCTAACTTCTAGGAATCATAGGATGTAATTCATTTACACAATAATAGAAAGACTTCATCCTTGCAATCTAGGATGGAATTCTCAACTTATTTATTTGCAATCATTAATTAAGTTTATACTTACTATACAATCCATGTGCAATAATATGATGACAAGCATATCTTAGTTAGATGCTAGTACAATGTCAACATCAAATTATCAACCTAAAATCACATAGTGACTAACTACTATAAGAAGTGAATGCAACCCTATTGCATTATCAACTTACTATGACCCAATTCACTAACATAGACCTTTTTACCATGAATATAACCAACTGAAAAGCTGAAACCTAGTGCTTCCCACACTACAACATCTCTCTTTCTCTTTTCAATTTAGCCAATTGTGATGATAAGACAAACTTCCCATACTACTTGTCATCAATAACAAGGATATCTATTGCACACTATTTATTGTAAACATACAAAACAACATTGACAACTCACATATTCCTTCTAATACACCAATGCATATATTTGACTCTTGAGATGAGTAGATCACGACATCCATTGCCTACATGCTACCAATGAAATCCTATCTGAACTATATAAAAGTGGATAGCTCTCAATGTTTATCACCGGCATACCACTAATGAAAGTCAATTAATCTTATAATATGTGGTGGAACTCTTTGAGTTCCTAGGGTTTTCCTCTAATTATTTAGGATGATTTTATTTACTTTAGTCTAAAACGCTAGGAATTTATGTAGTGGTGTTGCTTCTCTTCTACTTTGATGTTGACTTGTTATAACTCATGGCCAGTCCTTTAAGTGACCTCCTTATGCCTTTTTGTTCGTTCAGTAACCAACCCCTTTCCCTACTGATCATTAGTTGGCAATTAGCACACGTGCTCTTTAAGTCACTTAAGTTACATAATGCTCATTTAAGTGGCACCTATCATGGGGCTACATGTCAATTTTTTATTGTGTTATGTTTTGTTTGTACGTCGTGGTTTGAGGTCTCCTGTCGTAATTAACATTTATGATGTTGCTACATGTTGCCATTTGTTAGCTTCCCATTTGGTTGCAACTTTCTTTTGCATTGTAGTTTTATGTTTGTCCCGCTTTGCTTAAAATGTGATAACTTGATTGCTTGACACCTTTTATCACCTCATTTGAGCGCATACGTTCTTTGCATTGCATTTTCTATCTGTTGTAGTTCATCCAAAATTGCAAGCGCTCACTTGGTTAAATGGGAAATTCATTTTACACATGGACATCTACTATTTGATCACATTTTCTCAATTTGTCACAAATGCATCAAGCTCGAGGTTACTCTAAAATGTGATGAGGCACTCTTCTACCATGTGTCCATGGGTCTACTCTAGTTTGTAGTTATTCAACACTTGGCACCTTTTGATTGCATCGCATAGTTGTAGTGCGTCACACTTTCAACAAAGGATTTTAAATCCTTTTTAGGATGGGTTAAGCAAATGCAATGGTCATTGATTGTCTATGCCATCTTTGATCAGTGACCATTTTTAAACTTAGTAAACAAATGCACGTAAGCATTCATTTCACTCGATTTTGCCTTAATTGTAGTAAAAGATAGCGGAGCAATTCATTGTTACTAAAATCTGTCAAAACTCTATGTGAAGAAATTTAAAGTGTTGGTGCGTCTTCTCCAAGTTTTCAAAGGGAAAATTAGGGTTTTTGAGCATACCAACGAGTAAGTAAATTGTCATCTGTTAAGTGGTGCATCCTCTACTGGTACAAATTAGGGTTTTCAAAATATACTGCAAAATCTTTCATGTTGAAGTACAAACTCTAGTTGTTTAGAAATTCATTAGAAACCCTAGCCTTTTCTGTAAGGCCTTCAAAATGAGTCAATCCACTTCAAAAGCTAGAGGAGTTAAAAGGAATTTGGAAGAGGATTTGTTAAAGCAGTTGCCAAGGTTGTTAAAACGAGCTAAGCATGCTTAGGAAATTGGTGTAATTATAGATAGAATTGTGGATAGGGTTGGTGCTTTCAGGGATGTTGTTATTCCTCGCCAAGGTTGGAATCAATTTGAGTATGGGTTTAGAAGAAGTCAATCAGATAGACCCATCTCTAACTTGTGGTATATGGATTTGGGGAAGTTGGTAGTCCCTAATGTCTTTGTGAGTGTTGACCTCATTAGGGCCCTTGCAAAAAGTATGCAAAAATTTGAATAATTAGAAATAGGCATGGAGGTGTTTTATTATACTTGAAAAATAATTATATTGTTGAGGTCTTCACCCTCAATGTTATAGCTAATGTGCCCATTGATTTTGGTGCACCTAACAAAATTTGTTCGGGATAAGAACAGCTATAGGGTTATGTGGTTGTACCACAACACATAAGGAGAGACTAAGACCGAATGATAGTTAAATTTGCAAAGGATGAAATTGAACCATTTAACTATGTCATCTTTGAAGACCATTTTGTCAACACCTATTGTGCTTTGTGCCAGGTCCTAGTTGAAGATTGTAAATTCCAGATGCCTATATATATGATGATGCTTGCTACTAATGTGCAACAAAAGGACTTAAATAGAGGCTTTGACTATGCATCCTACATTGCTAAGGGAATGCATTTGCAATTAAAGGCCATATCAAATAAGGATTTTTTCAATCCATTTTAGATGGTACTCTCTACTTTGTCATTTGATTTTGCATGGTGGAAGAAGCATTCAAAGTGATTTTGTGAAGCTAAGAATGTTAAATGATGAGGGAATCCAAATGCTTGTCCAAACATGGACACATATATGGGACATGCATTGTCATTCAACCAACTATGTTGCTTTTGAAAAATTGTTTGTACAAGTAGTCCTTAGAAATTCGGGGTTCCCATATACCCAAAGGTTGTCAAATAGAGTGATAAGATTCTTGAGGCCTAAGGAAAGGGATCCTGAGAAAGAATTTGGACATAATTGGGGTGATTGGTATTTACATTCACATACCATTGTTATTAGGAATTATGGATCCCTTGTCCAACCATACATCCTCCCTAAATTTGTGCCAAATAAGATTTATTTTTTGGAAATCATATGGCAATTAAACGAGATTGATAAGTTTCATTTGAGAGCTAGCAAGAAGGGCTCTCATATACCATCCACTATATACTTTTCAGATTTTGAAGTCATTTCCAAAGAAGGATTGGATGTGTTGCCTTCTTTGTTACAAGATAGAATGAAGGTGGACATCCTTAGAAATTGTGATCCAAAGCACTACACTGACCAAATCAAATTGGATGTCAAAAGGTCAAATAATTATCACAAATTTAACATAATAGAGGATGAGATAAGAAATTGCACTACGGATGAAGTGATGGTGATGAAGGAAAAATGGATAAAAATCCACAAGGTGGAAGAAAAGAGGAAAAAGGCCAACCCATCATATCAAGGAGAGTATGTTGAGATTAAGGATCCATTTAGAAGGCTCCAAAATATTATGGACAATTATGACAATATTGTGGCTCGTGCACCCATGCCGATGTTGAGGCTTGTAGTTGTTGAGGAAAGGCCAAGAGGGGAAGAGGTTGAACAACTTGTTCAACAAGAGGCAGTGCCTGCAGCTTCAAGTGTACATCCAATGTCACCTCAAATTAGACCAAGTGGCGTGCAATCTTTGGTGGATAACTCTATTAGAGTTGAAGATGTGGCTGAGAATATGCTTGATATTGATGAAGTGAACCAAAATTTTCCTTCTCCCGAAAGAGCCCCATTAGAGGACCCACCCCAAAACAAAATGTTGATTGATTTAAGGAGTTGGCATGATATGATCAATGATGTCAAAGCTTTGGCTTGCAACCAATTTATGTCTGATGATAACTTTGTGAAATTCAAGGAATTTGTAATGTCCCCTTGTTAAACTTATCTAGAAACATAAGAGTACAAGTTAGCACATATGATTTATTTTACCACACATCATTTTATTTATGTAAATTTGCCTTGAAGATTGGTATACACCACATAATTACTTGTTATTGATTAGATAATTTCATAATGCACATTTTAAGAAGAAGACAAATAAATGCATTATCATCTAGGACATTAACTATCATGATTAGATATGACAGTTTATTACTCCCAAGCAGAATAGATCTTCGCCTCATTCCTCTTCCTAACCTTGTTGGATGGAAGATTTAATGTGCCAAGGGCATGTGCACGATCTTGAGTTGGACACCCTCAAGGTTTATTACCCGTCTTGGGCTTCGTCCAATATTGGACCGATTTACTCGCCTTTCCCTCCACACACTCCCTATCCTTATTGAGTGTTAGCGAAAGGGAATTTTGGCCCGAAGTCTATTCTCGTAGTAGTAAGTCATAACAGTATTCACTTATCCTATTGAATTCACAAATCATGACAGATTAGAACATTCACTGATATTAATTCTAATAAGATATGAGTTAGGTACTATACTGTAATCCACTGGAATTTGATTATATAAACCTCAATGTTATATCAGTTGGTGAGGTTACTTACCTCTGTTCGGCGCACTGACTGGATCTTCTCAAGAGGAGATCTCCTGTAACTCATTTTGTCTTTCTCTTCATACGATCTAGTCCTTCACACTTAGGAGATCAAGCATATTATAGGAATAATACGTTTATTCATGTATAGTAGTAAGATATATCATACCTCAGTCTAATAAACCTAAATAATAGAGTATGTACAACTTTATTCCCAATGAACTACTATCTATTCCTTATTGT
The DNA here is from genome assembly GCA_007258455.2 of Sequoia sempervirens. Classification (NCBI taxonomy): domain Eukaryota; kingdom Viridiplantae; phylum Streptophyta; class Pinopsida; order Cupressales; family Cupressaceae; genus Sequoia; species Sequoia sempervirens. The sequence goes on along the minus strand of VDFB02109042.1, from coordinate 71,691,560 downwards.
CGATGGTTCGATAAGATACACACAGTTTGTTGTTATCTTTTGTAACTAATATATATATGTATAAATGAATATATATCTGTGTATATGTGTATGTATCTATGAGCCTTAATATATACATATACACTTATCAATTACCCAAGGTATATTTATTGAATTAGAAAACATATTATATTTGATATAAGTAAATCTAATATATTGGTCAAACATCAACCATTGCTAATTTCTTAGTTCATTCATTTATTACTAGTCATGTCTTCTTGATTAGTTTCCAGCATAAACTATAATCATTCATTTTGCAACATCAATTACTTACCTGTTTCTGCATCTACTCTCTTCCATGTGAAGAGTTTGCTGCGTTAGTATTGTTGATTAATTAGCTGAGAATACATATATTCACATATTCTACATATTCTATCTACTCGATACTCCTTCCCTTATGTAACTTACACTCAGACTGGGTACCTGATGCCTTGCTCTTATTGTATAGCCTTGTTGATGATCAGGATCTTCTCTAAGAGTGCGCCCAACTTGCAATTTAGACATGTATTCCCCAATCCCCTTTCTCACCATGCTTTAACCATTCTTTATATCTTCCCTCTTCCACTTGGAAAGGTATGACTTCTTCTAAGAATCACAAAGGATGTATCTTTCCCAAGGGAGGCGTCCATTTAGGCTTAGTCGTTGTTATATAGATTTGACTTAGTATAATAATTGTTCTTTACTCCAGGCCAATTGCACCTCCTAGTTCGTTCATAATTTTCTTGCTATTAATTCCTCTTAAAGGTAATCGGTAAAGTAGTTTGAATGTCTTCATCAAATAATACAATTACATATTTCCAGCGCTCCTCTTTAATAGTAGTCTTTTACTGATTTTACTCCAATTATACACCCGAAAGGATTTATCAATTATATCTTCCAATTGCGATCCCAAAACTTCAATTTTTCCGTTGGATCAAGGAGGGACTCGGAAAACACCCAGACTGTCGTCGACGGTTACCCAGTTTGTCCCGACACACAAAATAGTGATCGATAAATCATCGTCCTTCTACAGGACGCTCACAGTAGCAACACATAATAATGTCTCTGGAATTTGCAATAATGGAATATTGACTCCAGCATGCTTACTAGGATTCATAATTAATGTATGTCTAAAATCGCATAGTTAGATATTACCATCGAACGATTCCTTGAATCCTCTTGGAGAATCAATGCTATGGCGATGAATGGCAGCGGAAGGCTCATGGAGTTTGATCGTGACTTCTAGTCGGCGAGGGATTACCATTTCTAGCACCCGGATGTCGATAGAAATTGCATAATATTGAATTGTATAATATTTTAACAGCCATAGGCCTGTATTAGGTTCCATCGATTTAACCAAGAATATACGCCTCTTTATTAAATAAATATTTTATCTATCTTTAATATATTTATTTTTATTTACATGGATTTAATATTCATAGTGTTATATTATATTGTCAATATGTATATTTTATATTTGACCATTAATTATAATATCATTGATAATAGTAATTATAATGATATTTAAATTGCATTTCTCTTTTTTTTTCCTTTTTTTTATTATATTGATTTAATATTCCAATATTTTGTATTTTGGTCTTACAATTGTGGGGACATGACAAAATTTGGGGACTTCCTAATAAAAATAAGTTAGTTGTATTTATTGTAAATTAAGTAAAAGAAAGGGAGAAGCTATTGAAGAAGAAATGAAGAAAATAACAAAAGAAGTCATGGAAAAGGTGGACTTCAAATTGAAAAACATCTCCCCTAATGAGGATAGACATATTGTTAAAGACAATGGATGCTTGTTATTGCTCAATTGGGACATTTCCTTCGCTATTGCACTAGATACAATAAGGAGACACGAGGTTGGAGTTGAGATCCTAACATCTTATGAGCAAGTTGAATATTTGTATTTTGGATCAGGTTTCAATACTAAATATGAAACCTTGGCTATTTGGTCAATCACTCAAAATAATAATATGCCTCAAGCGGATGCCAATGAGTTATTTGGAAATTTAATTGTGAAAAGATTAATTGATACTACTCCTCAGGTCGCATCCCTAGTGGTTAGCAAAACCCTGTTCAATGAAGTAGCAACTAAGAAAATGCAAGAAAATTATAATGTTGTAGGAGGCTCATATCAAACTGGTTCACGAATATAATGAAGTGGTAACTTAGCTACCACCTCCACAAAGTATAGATGCTCCTACTCCACAATCAAAATCAGGTGAGTTCTCATCCCAAGATCAAGAAACTCTTTCTTTAAGAATAAGGGAATTAAAGGAGTAACTTAAACAAAGCAAGGAATCATAAAAAGCAACCAAGGAGGAAGCACACAAAATGGCTACATATATAATTGATGATATACTTGGCCATAGAGTGTCAAATATTTCACACAGATTAGAAGATGCATGGGGTGGATACTACAATTTGAAAAATGCTTTTATTAAACATACACAACAGCTAGTAGCCTTGCAAGCAACATTAAGTATGTGGTTCCCCATAATGACCTCAATAGCAGAAGTTTTTAAGTTGGCCAAATTTGATAACAATGTTCCCAAGGAGATTGTAGAAACAAATGAGATTATTGGATTGATGGGAGAAATTTCAATTTTCTAGTCTAGATTGGATTTACAATTGAAGAACAAGTTGAAAATGTTTGAAACATTGGAGGCAAGGGTAATGCCCAACATCTTGGATAACTTTGGAATAACCAAACCTCTTGAGGTTTGTAAGAGTGAGTTTGGGAATGTCATCCCAACAATGTGTGCATTCATTTGCATTGGTGGAAAACTAGACTTGGCCCTATTGAATAATTCTATTGATGAATTAATAAAGCTAGAATCTAGTTTGGACAACTTCGCCAAAGAAACTAGGGCAATTATGAATGCCAAGTATAATGTCCATAATAATAAGGTGTAGAAGGTAACGGATTTTAAATGGCCCTCAAAAGATACATATAATTCATGGTTGGAGCAATATAATGAATAACTTAATTAGCAAGTTCAACATCAATTTCAAATTCTTCTAGCAATTTCAACAACCTCTCCGCCTTCGAGCTTAAAGTGTTTTGTCTTTTATTAGGTAGTTGTGCCTTCTTCTTTTTTTCACGTGAAGAGAATGTCAAATGAAAATGTGACACTTGTCCCAAGGCCTCTAGCTTGTTTTCTCCCTTGTTCTATCAAGGGGAATTTTGAGCCTTGTTTTGTGGATCTTGGGAATTGTAATTTTGGACAGGCTAGTTGAGTTTTAGTGAGTCTTAGAGTTTCAAAGAAGAGAATTGTAATATTTTGTTTATAATAACATCATACAGTCTAATTGAGACATATATGAATTGCATACTTCAATGCTTTTGTCTCCTTTGTATACAATATTTTTTGAATCAATAAAATCAAAGGTCTCGAGATTCTCCATTACACATTTGATGTGATGAGTGTTTTGTTGATTGCTTCTATTCAAAGAATAGATTAATTGCTTTCAATTAAATGTTAAAAATATTATGATTCATTAAGGATCTGTGAGAGAATTGCATTGTTGAACAATAGTGGGTTACGTTGTTATAAAATAACAGTGTCTAGTAAACCCTTGGATTTGTGTTTAAGTTGTTATTAAAAGAAGATTGCACAATTCTTGAATTTGTAATGGATAAGGCACCGATCAAGCAAAATAATTTGTCCAAGACCTAGGAAGAAATTAAATCATGAAATCTTAAGTTTCTTTTATTGTTTATTGTGTTGCTTTCTTACACCAAGTTTTAATTCAGTTATGGGAGTTTAAGAGTGTGGTAAGTTCAAATATATCAAATTCCCAATATTATGTGTAAGAGTTTTATCTGTTGAGACACCATTTTTTTAAGTTGTGTATATCCAATTAGTGTTGTGTGAAGGGGTACATGTTATGCCTTGCATAACCACCCCATTTTCTTTTTGGTCAAAATGGGTCCCTCTTGTTGTTTTTTGCCTTTGGTGTTTTTGTTTTGGCTTTGGGAGTTGTCTTTTTCCTTCCAAGCCTTGTTTTCTTTTGTTTGTCGAGTTCGGGTGTCAGATTGGAACCGTCACCTCGCACCTTCAAAAGTGCGAGTTCTTGGTTCCATCCCAATTCTAATCCCCATGTTTCTTCCTTGTTTTGTTTTTCTTTGTTAGAATTGAGTTTCAGAATGGAACCAACACATAGAACCTTTTCGAGGTTCGAGTTCCAATTTCCATTCCGATTTCGATTTCTCATTCTTTGTTTTTCCTTGTATGTTTCGGAATCTGGTATCGGATCGAAATCAGAACCAGGAACCTTTTCAAGGTTCTTATTCTTGGTTTCATCCCGATCTAAATTCTTGCAACCACTGTGCTTTCTGCCCATCAGGTTCGAGTTTTGGAATTATCTCAGAACCTTGCACTCGTTGAAGGTTCTTGTGCCGAGTTCCTTCCTAATCCCAACCCCCGACCTATCGTATGTGTTTTGCGATGGCTCATTCATGACTGCCACCCCGATCCCGAGGCCCGACCTACTTTGTATTAATGGTCGTTGGTTCGCACGCGCGAACCAGTTTATATTCTCTTTGTTTCTCGATTTTGGCTCATTATTGCTTTGCGTTTTCAACGAAAGGAGCCAAAGTGGAGCAGAGGATTAGGGTGCAAGGTCAAGTCTGGTGATTTTTTATCAGGGTTCAGTGATTTCCGCATTGCAATTTTTGAGGTAGGGGGTTTTTTGTTCTTCCTTTTCTTATTTTCTTGTTTGCTTGCTTGTTTTGTTTCATTTTTTGTTTGTTGGGTGTGTTGTTGTTGGTTTCTTGTTTTTTTTGTTGTCGTTTGGTTTGTTTGTTTTGGTCTTTTGGGTCTTTATTGCTTTTTATTTTTGTTTTTGTGTTGTTTTGTTGCGTGCAGGTTTCCTCGTTCCCGTCGAAACCCTAGTTGTTTAGGGTTTTTGTACCATCACTTTACAAACTATGTTGGAACCCTAGGTTTTCCTACATCTGATCCCCGAAATTAGAAATTTTGATTAAGTATTGGGTCAATCTATTATTAGGGTTCTGACATTTGAAATATCTCGATCTTGAAGGGTTGATAAAAGTTAGAAAAACATTTTTCATCACCTTCATGCTTGATCATGTTACGATTTCGATCATCGCACATGTTGTAGGATCAGGTTTTGGAACGAAACCTTAACTATGCACCAAGTTGTAGTTCCAGTTCTTGACACCGTTTCGACTCCAACTTTCGACCTTTGGTCGAGATCAAACATCGAAACGAAACCCTACCTTGACCAAATTTATTGATCCGATGTCAATTTCACTCTTAGCCAAAGATTGGAATCGGAACAAAACCTTAACCTATTACCTTGAGGAGGGTTTTGATGCCAATTGTTGTTCTGATTCCGATTTCCGCACTACGTTCGTGATCAGACCTTGGAACGGAACCACACCTTCAACCCCATATTGAGTTCCAGTGCAAAGTTCTATCCCAATTCCGACTTCCGACCTCGAGTCGGGATTAGACTTCAAAGCGAAACTTGAACTAGTTCTAAGAGACATCCTAATCTCGATTTCCGATACACTGTCTATAAGGTTTTGATGTTGAATGTCCCGACTTCTGATATGTCTTTTGCAGAGTTAAAGTGTTGATTTTCAACCCGATCCTGATGTCCAATAGTATGGTAAGGGGGTTTTGTAGGGGTCATGTTCCAAGTGCTATCTCGATCCCGACCTCTGAAAATAATAGAAATATCATAAGAATGAATATGCTTTTGAGGATACAGGGTTTTGATATGGAATGTATTTAATGCCTGACTCTTTGCAGTGTCCCCTTCTACCGAATGAATGTCATGGTTGCAGGTCTATTAAATGTCTAATTCAGAAGTGGATACTGGCACCGAAGAGGTGCAAGAGTTAGAAAGGGGATAGAGGGGACAAAATCCTAAGAGATTGAAGCCAGAGCCGCTTCCCATGATGATGAAATATAAGTTTCAAGGAAATCCAATGTCATCAAAGTCCGAGTCAGAAGTAATGAAAATAACCGACACATTGGTTTGTCATATTGACCTAGAATAGTTTGTTAACAATAATTTTGCAGAGGATGCTAGTCCAAGAGAAAAGAAAATTGCTAACTCAAGATTAACACATATAGCCTCATTCCCCGTAGTGCAATGTCCTGAGTTTATATTAGTTGTTGCACACGCATATAACCCAATTCAAAGAAAATGTATTGATCCTTGGGGCAATTATATTATTGACTTAACACCAGGAATGATGAGACTACTTTTTGACTTGCTTCCCCATATTGACCTCAATATCATGACGAAAGCTAAGGCGTTGAGGCAATATCAGGCAAATGTGGAGGGCAACAAGAGGTGTATAAATAAGAGATGGTTAAAATTTGAGAAGTCAATAAAGAAACTACCCCCAAAGCCTAAGAGGTATGATTTCTTTGTCAAAGTAGGTGAAGTTATTACATTATTATCCAAGGCATTTGGGAAGGAATATTCACATGCTTTCGAGGATTGGATGTTCCCTTTTATTCAAATTGTTCTTGATGGAAAGCAGTACTTGGATTGGGTGTAAATGGTATCAAATGCAATTCATGATCAAATTACCAAGGTAAAAGATACCAAGACATTGTACATGAGCTCTTATGTTATATATTGTGTTGCTAGAATGGGGAACTTCCCAGGATTGAACCCAATGGGCGTGCTTAGAGAGGCAGTTGGACGGAATAAGGTCTGGAAGTATTATGACCAATTAGAACTCAAGAAGGTGGAAAAGCATTTTAAGAGAGTTAATGATGCCTTTCTCTATGTGGTTATCAATCAATTGACGGGAGATGTGGGCTCCAGATTGTCTAAAGAAGCCATGGCTTTTATTGAAGAATGGGGGAGTTGGTTCATTCAATACCCCAAGACCACTTACATCATATTATTTGGCTTTGAAAAGGTTCCATTCAAGCTGCCAAGGTGTTGCAGTGATAGGATGATTTTAATGGAATTCTCCTGACAGGCAGCAAAGGTAAATGATAAGTTTTCAAATAAGCATAAGGCAAGTTGCCATTCGTTTCTTATGAAACTAGGTATTTATTCATGTCAATCAATAGTTGCAGCCAAGGTTGCAACAAAGGAGTTTCAATCATGCAATCTCAAGTTTTATGAGGAAAGGAGGAATTTTGACCCGAAGGGGAAGATGAATGAGTTATATGCTTCTTTGTTTCCTTATCATGAACATCACCTTGAAGATTTATTGGCCAACTTGAAGGATCAATTTGAGGACAGGAAAAAGAGGTATGAAAGGTTGACTTTTCCTCAAATGAGGGGCTTTAATATCAAAGAAGATATACCTGAAGGGTTATCAGATGATGGTGTCCTTGTCGATCCTCAATATGAGGAAGATGAAATTGCAACCAAGGAATTGGCTCCCATCAATTGGATGGAGAAGGAACAATTTGACATAAATAAGATTTCAGAGGTGGTCATTGATCAGAGCATCAAATGGATCAACATACGCCTCAACTGGCCTCAAAGCAAAGTCACAAGGAAAAGGAAGGATTCACAAGTGGAATAATCCTCAACTACTAAGGAAAAGAAGTATAAGAGGACTAAGAAGCAGTCTTCACAAGCAGAAGAAGAAGTTACAATGAAGAAGGTTATAGAAGCCTTAAAATAGGCTAAAGTTACCTATCAAGCTGCTACTGTTGGGGTAGTTTCAGGTCTTGGTGTTGAACCTCTTTCCACTCTATACCTAGAAACAAAGACTGCTCAAGAAGGTCTTACCGCTCCACAAACTGAGGGAACCCCTTCTACTGCACCAACCACTACAAAAACAACTAAAGAAGGGGAAGAGCCTCTAGTAATAGACGTCACAGAATTCCCCCCTCTCATTTGATTCTGAAGAGACTCCCCTTCGAGAGGACTTAGCTAGAGAGGAGGGAGAGGGTGAAGAAGACTTTGAAGAAGAAAATGTGGATATGGGAGAAGGGAATGTTAGAATAGTTTTTTTATTATTACATCATTTAATAAACAATACATAACTAATCTTGTAGTCATGTTTCAGTTGATCCGGTATGCTCGATCAGGTCAAGGTTGTACACCAACCTTTCATTGTATATAATCTTGCTTCATCTTCAATGTTATTCCCTCGATTGCTCTTAACATTTCTTCATGGTATCAGAGCGAATAATTTTATGAGCCTATGTGGAGTGATTCAAAATTTATTTTGAAGGAAGAATCGACATTTCTTGAAGTTTGATTGCAGAGGAGAAATCTGTGATCCGTTTTATTGCTTTGGAAGAGACGTCTCCACGTGTTTAAGGAGATACGGCTAAGCATTGTCGGATTTCATCGGAGACACTGAATATTTTAAAAAGGATGATTTGGTCGGAGATCTCGTTCGCTCCCTGTGAGAAGTGGTCACACGAGAAACAAACAATAACTCTGAACGCATAGGCAAATGAAATGATTGTTGTTTGTGGCGTCAAAAAGAGATCAAGTCTTGTGTGAAGAAGAGATGGAGGGACGAATGAAAAAAAAATTGAACGTGGTCCCTTGAGACTTGTTTGCTCTGTGAGAAAAGTCTTCCTCTAGAAGTCACGGTTTTTTTGTTCTAAAGAAAGTGTCAATTACTACATGTCGCGTGGAGTAAAAATGGAAGTCACTAAGTTCTCAATGGACAAAAGTCATGTGGAGTAAAAAAAAAAAAAAAAATCTGAATCATTTCTTGTGTCGCGATTGCTATATGAGATAACATTCAAATTTCAGAGAGCATTTGCAGAAGCCGTGAAGAGGATAGCGTATAAACTTCAAAGGTGCAAAATATCTCCTATTTTTTTGTTTTAAGTAGTAGCCAATCTCTACGCTTGAAATTCAGAGCATTTATATTTCTTAAATTTCAAAAAAGCTAGAGCATTTGTGTTTCATTTGAAAGAATACAAAGTATTTGTGTTTTTTACATTTTGGAAGACAAATTTAAAATTTCAGAACATTTGCAAATTTTTTTATTTTCTAAAAAAAAATAGAGTTTTGAATTTGAAAGGGGTTATAAGGATAGTTCAAACAAAACTAGAATGCAATTAGAGTTTGAGGACCTTTGGGAAATTGTCTCGGGAAATAAAACGAGACCAACCACAGTCGATGATGAGCAAAATAAGTTTGATAAGGCCAACCAAAAATCCAAGTTAATCATCCTTTTTAGTGTGTCAAATGAGGTTCAACCTCACATTCGCATTGCAGCCTCTGCCAAAGATGCCTGGGATCGTCTCAAAACTGTTTATGAGGCTAAAAACAAAAACCAAATCCTTCATTTGCATCATCAGTTACATTGTCTCCAAATGCAAAATGGTGAGAAGGTAGAAAATTTCTTTAGAAGAGTTGTCGAATTGAGAACTACACTTCAAGCGTTAGGGGAAGAAGTCACAGATGACTCTCTTGTACCAATAGTCTTGAGAGCACCGCCCCCTTCGTTTAGAGTGTTTGTAACATGTTTAAATGTGGCACATAAAACACCCTCATTTGAAGAACTGGTCAACTTGCTTCAACGGGAAGAAGCAATGCTTGGTGAGATTAATACTCAAGATAATCAGGCCCTTGCAGCAAAACAACCTAATCGTCGAAGTGGTCCATCAGGACAGTCAAATCAAAATCAAGACAACTCTTCCAAAAAGAAAAAGAAATGTCTCATTTGTGGTAGAAAGGGTTGTGAACTCAAAGAGTGTTGGTATAATTCCTATGCTAATAGGGAATCTAGTAGCAAAAAGCCACAAAAATCTTTCCAAGGGGATAAGAAGAAAAATCCTCAATGGCAGGAAAAGCCCAACAAACAACAAGGGAATGTTGCATCTGCTTGTCATTCAGATGAAGAAGATTTTTTGTATGCTACAGAAACAAAGGCTGCCACTTCTAACAATTCAGTCTTTTATGTTGATTATGGTGCATCCAGGCATATGACAGGGGAACAAAAATGGTTTTGTGCCTTAACTACGTCCACCTCCTATGGGCATGTTTCATTGGGTGATGACATGTCATTTAAAGTTCAGGTTATTGGTGATATTTCACTTCCATTGAGAAATCATACATGTCGATTTACAAAGGTTTTGTATGTTCTAGGGCTCACTAAGAACCTACTTTCAGTAAGTCAATTGCTTGGGCACAATCTCCAGGTTGAATTTGATCAACTCAATGGTGAGAAGCTTTGTCTTATCAAAGACAAGACTCGCAATGGGACAGTTCTAGCTCGTGCTTCAGGGGCAGGCAAGATGTTTCAATTGGTTGATGTTTCAAATGAAGATCAAGCCCTTGTAATCAAAACCAATTCATCCACAGCTCTTTGCAATAGAAGATTTGGCCACCTCAACATTGGTTATCTTCTTGCATTGAGTAAGAGAAATATGGTAAGAGGACTTCCTCCCATTTAAAAATCAGAAGCTATCTGCTCACATTGTCTTATCGGGAAACAACATAGGGCTCCTTTTCCTGCTGCAGAAAACCGAGCCTCCAGTACCTTAGAATTGGTTCACATCGATCTTTGCGGACCTATGCCTTGCAGTCATCAGAATGCTCTGCATTTTCTTCTCTTTGTGAATGATTATACAAGAAAATGTGGGTCTATTGTTTGGCTCACAAGCATGAATCCTTGGAGAAATTCAAGGATTTTAGAGCTCTTGCAAAACGGTCATTTGGTCAATCTCTCAGAGCCCTTCACTCCGATCTAGGGGGGAGTTCACTAGCAATGAATTTGGAGCCTACTTGCAGAAGCATGGAATACATAGACAATTGACCACTGCACATACGCCACAACAGAATGGTGTTGCTGAGAGGTGTAATCGTACTATTGTTGAAATGGTGTGATGCATGTTGAAGGATGCAGATCTTGCTCCTGCATTATGGGTTGAAGCAGTTCACACAACCATGTATTTGTTGAATTGAGCACCCACCAAAGTGCTTGATAATATCACACCAGAAGAAGCTTGGACTGGAAAAAAGCCCTCTATTTCACATTTTAGAGTGTTTGGATGTACTGCCTTGATGCATGTCCCTAAGGTTCAATGTGCAAAATTCGATGATAAGTCTATCAAGTGCATCTTTCTTGGGTAAAGTTCAAAATCAAAGGGATATTGACTCATGGATGCAATAAAAAAGAAGGTGTACATTAGCAGGGATGTAGTCGTTGATGAGGAATTTAGGAGCAGCCCCTCTTCCTCTCCATCACCTGTATGTTCCCAAGCACCACAGTTGGTTGAGCCTGCTAATGAGGACATTGCAGAAGAGTGGGAGGTTGCTGAAGAGAAGGAAGTTGATGAAGGCACTTCAGATGACATTTTGGTTTCATTGGATGAGTTTCCTCTTCTTACTCCTCCATCCTCATCTTTTGTACACAAGAAGATTCCTAAGTGGTATCATACCACTATAAAGGCTTCCAAAGATGATGCAGTTGTTGATACATCTTTTCATGGGCCTAGGACTTGTAGCGAGTCTTGTGAAGAAGTGAATATGGCCCTTATGTGTACAGTGTTGATGTTATATTTAGCTTCAGTCGTATCCTTCCAGCACAGTATTTGTTCTTGATTGAATAAATTAAATTATAGCTTGAGAGCTATTTAATTTATATTCTTAATTGGCACGAGTTTTTATATGTGTCGATTTTCCTCTCATTGGTGGCGTCCAAATGAAAAGGGATTATTGAAGGCCGACTTGAAGACTTGTGAAGAGGCACTTGTTTCTATGAGAGGTCGACCTCTTATTATTGTATTTTATATTATCTCTATGTCAACCGACCACCTTCTTGAAGAGTTGCGTCTCTTCCACCATCTCATATATTTACACTTCATTTGTTTAACATTTGTTCATACAATTCATTCGCACTTCAGTTCATTCACATTCAGTTAAGAGTTTTCATATGCGAGCTTATGCAAGAGCGATCTGAGATATTCATTAGAGAGTTGTATTCATACAGTTTGTGTTAGCATCAGTCTATGATGTTGTATGCTGGCCTTTTGAGTGGCCTATTATAGATGTATCATTCACTTTGAAGACTCAATAATATAAGAGATATTATTGGCTGGGTTTTTCTCCCTCAAGAGGAGGGTTTTCCCAGGGTATCTGTTGTGTACTGTGTTATTTTTGAATTAATTTATGTGCATGTTAATCTGATCACTTAAATTTATCATGGTATCAGAGCGGGTTTGAAAAAGATCATGATCAGATTTGTTATTGCAGCGATACTCTCTATTCTCTTTTCATATATTCATTTATCTCTATTTTAATCAAGATGGTGAACGGTCTTAAGGTTGAAGATAGACTTGAGGGAGCATCCAACTACACATCATGGAGGTTCAAAATCATGCTCACCTTGGAAGAGAATGACTTGGCTGAGTTTGTGGAAACCAAAGTTCCCGAACCAACGGAGGAAGAAGAGAAGATGCAATGGAGAAAGAAAGACATCAAGGCGAAGAAGATGTTGGTTGATTCCATTAAGGATCATATTGTTCCAATTGTCTCCAAGTTGAAGACGACAAGAGACATGTTCAAAACCTTCGAGGAGATGTACGAAATCAACAACACAAGCCGGGCACTTGCACTGAAGCAACAACTCCATGTGAAGATAGCGGAAGGAGAATCTGTCATCGCTTACTTCATGAAGATTTCCGAATTGAGAGATCAGCTCTACCATTGGTCATATTGTTGATGTCAAGGACTTGACCATGTTGGCTCTTAATGGTCTTCCTTCATCTTGGGAGTCTTGCATTCAAGGAATTAGTGCAAGATCAAAACTTCCCAAGTTTGATCATTTGAGGGTAGATTGTATTCAAGAAGAGTCTAGGTTGGCCACGAGAGGTATTGGTCGAAGCTCTAATGAAGAGATTCATGTTCTTTCCGCTCAATCCTCAAAGGAAAAAGGGAAAGGTGGAAAGAAAGGATATTTCAAAAGGAATAGAGATAAAGGAATTGATGGTGCTCCTGCATTCAAGAAGAAGTGGGACCTCTCCAAAGTCCAATGTTTTCGTTGTGACAAGTTTGGTCACTATGCAAAGGATTGCCCCACCAGGCCTAATCAACATGCTTCATTTGCAGATGTGGATGAGATCTCTCCTCAGAAGGATTCTAGGGAATTTCTATTCTAAGCCATGGGCCTGTGTTCAAGCCGTGAAGGTTGTGTGCTGATTTGAGTGCAAGAAGCAGCGTATCATACTATGTCCAGTATGTGCTTCCGTCATAATATTTAAAGAGATAAGTATTCTTTGAGTTATATCATTTCTAGTTGGATCTTGTAATTAGTAAGAGAGATAGTGGTTTCTCTTGAATTGTGTTCACTAGCATAAGAGTTTTTGAAGATTTCTTTTATTGCATGTTGGTTGTGAATATTTCTGAGTGTGACTCTGAAATAAAAAGAGAATTGTAATTTTGATGGTATCATTCTCTAATGCATGAACTGTGATAGAGCCTTGAACTCTTGGAGAGAGTTGGTTCTACATGCTAACTACATATTGCATTCAAGAAATCTATAGTTGTGCAAATTATTCTTTTGTTGTGCTGAGTTTGGCACTCTCGAGAGGAGTAAAAGATGGAAGAAAGAGTTATATCAAATAAAGATAAGTTTTTGATCTTTTGATATATTTCTCTTATAGGTTGATTCATTTATGTTTTAATATTGCTCATAAATTATTATGTATTTATGCTATAACCTGAGATAGTAAACCTTGTATGATTCTAGTCTTGGTATTTCTTTGGATAGTTATAAACTGTTAGTAATCTCTCTCCAAAATGCTTCTAGGATAGATCTAAGAGCAGAAGGTGTTGAGAGATTTCTTAGTGATGAAAAGCTTGAGGCATCTCATGAGGAAGTCATGCCGACCAAAGAAATGATCAAGCAACTGAGTTGGTGGCCAGAGGGAGTTCACTTCCATAAGTCATCTTTTCAATCTCTGAAGCAGGGATCAAGAGGGAGTTTTGTAACTCACAGAGAAGAAGTGAAGTTGTTGTAAAACCCTAGAGGATCCCTTCAACTGCTGAGATCATAATTGCCCAAGATTGTCTTTTGGATTTGTCATTGGTAGCCCCACAAACCTATTCAGAATAGTGAGATCTGGGATGAGGTCGAGGAGGACTATCCTGAACTCTCTTCAATACCAAAGGTGTGTGCTGGAAAACATTTATCTAAGTCAAAGTGTTGCAGATAATCTTGGACGAAGAAGTCAGAAGGTTTATGCAAGTGCTTGAAGATTTAGAGGGAGCCTGTTGAGCCTGAAGAAGATGGTAATCTTGTTGCAGCAAAGCATATCCCGAGATATGTGCATGGCACAGTTGGATATGGATTGAGATATTCTTCAGGTTGGGATCTACTATGATATCCTGGTGCAGCAGGAAGTAGTCATTTGTGGCATTAAGTACAACTGAGGCAAAGTATATTGCAGCTTGTATGGTAGCTCGGGAAGCAGTGTGGCTTCGTAAGCTCCTTGCATGATTATTTGGGCATGTTGAGATCAAGTACCACTATATCAGAGATATGGTACTGCGGAAGGCTATACAGCTGAGGTATATCAACACTGATGAGCAGATGACAGACATTCTCACCAAGCCTCTCTCCAGAATCAAGTTTGTGTACTCTCGAGATAAGCTTGGCATGGTGGAGAATCTAGCCTTAACTGAGAAAGAGTCTCAATATCAGTGAGCCTGCTTAATGATTTCTTCTCTGCAAGAGAAGTTTCAGGTGAAATCCCTTGATTAATGAGTTCTATGTGAGAGAAGTTCGAGGTGAAATCCCTTGTTAATGCATTTTCCTTTGAGACAGAGGAATTTGAGGTGCAAGCCCTTGTTAATGCATTTCTCTTTGAGGGAGATTTGAGGTGCAAGCCCTTGTTAATGCATTTCCCTTCTGAGATTTGAGGTGAAAGCCCTTGTTTCCACCCTCTGAGAGAGTCATGGTGGATGTCATGTGTGTGACTCCATGACACATGTTGTACTTGTGTTTCACCCTCTGAGAGAGTCATGGTGAAAGTCACGTTGAGGTGACAACATCACGCAAGTGATGAACACTTGTACTTACCATAGTATGGTTGTAGCCATTATGGTTGATATCGTGTTGAGGCGATATCTGATATCACGATGGTGTGATATTCTTCTTGTTCACTCATGGTTGTAGCCATAGTGATAGGCATCACGTTGAGGTGATTTGCTTTGTGCAGCTAGAAGTATCCTCCCTAGCTGAGAGGGAGTGTTGATGTTATATTCAGCTTCAGTCGTATCCTTCCAGCACAGTATTTGTTCTTGATTGAATAAATTAAATTATAGCTTGAGAGCTATTTAATTTATATTCTTAATTGGCACGAGTTTTTATATGTGCCGATTTTCCTCTCATTGGTGGTGTCCAAATGAAAAAGGGTTTATTGAAGGCCGATTGGAAGACTTGTGAAGAGGCACTTGTTTCTATGAGAGGCCGACCTCTTGTTATTGTATTTTATATTATCTCTATGTCAGCCAACCTTCTTCTTGAAGAGTTGCATCTCTTCCACTATCTCATATATTTACACTTCATTTGTTTAACATTTGTTCATACAATTCATTCGCACTTCAGTTCATTCACATTCAGTTAAGAGTTTTCATATGCGAGCTTATGCAAGAGCGATCTGAGATATTCATTAGAGAGTTGTATTCATACAGTTTGTATTAGCATCAGTCTATGATGTTGTATGCTAGCCTTTTGAGTGGCCTATTGTAGATGTATCATTCACTTTGAAGACTCAATAATATAAGAGATTATTGGTTGGGTTTTTCTCCCTCAAGAGGAGGGTTTTCCCAGGGTATCTATTGTGTACTGTGTTATTTTTGAATTAATTTATGTGCATGTTAATCTGATCACTTAAATTTATCATACAGTTCTACAGAGTTATGAACCTAAAACAGTGCAGCCAGCTCTTGAGTCGCCACCTTGGAAAGATGCTATGGATATTAAATATCAGGCACTTTTGAGGAACAATACATGGGAACTTGTTGATCTTCCACCAGGGAAGAAGGCTATTGGCTACAAATGGGTTTTCCGGATCAAATACAAGGCAGGCGGTAGTATTGACAAATATAAAGCCCGACTTGTGGCTAAGGGCTATGCACAAAAGGAAGGCATAGATTATGATGAGACTTTTGCCCCTACAGCAAAGATCAAGACTATTTGTATGGTGTTGGCTATGGCAGTATAGTTTGGGTGGAAATTTCACCAGATGGATGTTAAGAGCGCCTTCCTTAATGGAGATCTCATGGAGGAAGTCTATATGACTCAACCAGAGGGATACACTGCACTTGGGCAACAACACAAAGTATGCAGACTCATCAAGTCCCTCTATGGTCTTAAGCAGGCTCCTCGAGCCTAGTATATCAAGATCGATGAGCATCTCCTTAACCATGGATTCATCGGGAATCCATATGATCCCAATCTCTACCTCAAAGAGGAAGGGGGGGAGAATTTCATTTTGGTTGTTTATGTCGACGATCTGGTCATCACAAGGAGTTCTCCGCAGATGATTGATGCAACAAAGAATGATCTCAAACGGTCGTTCAACATGATAGATCTTGGGCTCCTGCATTATTGTCTTGGACTTGATGTGTGGCAAAAGAAGAATCAAATATATGTTTCTCAGATGAAATATGCCAAGACACTGCTCGAGAAATTTTGTATGGAAGATTGCAAACCTATGTCAACCCCCATGGAGACAAGTTTGCAACTTTCCTGCCACAATCCATCTACTCATGTGAATGCTACTCTTTATCACCAGTTGATTAGGAGTCTCATCTACCTGACCTATACCAGGCCAGATATTAGTTTTGTTGTCAATTATCTTTCTAGGTTTATGCAAGAACCTAAGGTTGTTCTTGATACATGTCCTACCACTTTGTTATGTGGCAATCAGAGTGTGTTGAAGCTTGTTCGCAATCCAATTTTTCATGAGCGTACCAAGCATATTGAGGTTAAGTGTCATTACATTCGTGAGCATGTTCAACAGCAAAATATACAACTTCGGTTTTGTCCGACTCAAGAGCAGCATGCAGACATGTTTACCAAATCACTTGCACCTGTGAAGTTCGAGGCTTTTCGATCTTTCATGCTTTGGTCTCTTTGGCATATGATGTAATAAGGGGGGGTGTTAGAATAGTTGTTTTATTATTACATCATTTAATAAATAACACATAACTAATCTTGTAGTTATGTTTCAATTGATCAAGTATGCCCAATCAGGTTGGTTATACACCAACCTTTCATTGTATATAATCTTGCTTCATCTTCAATGTTATTCGCTCGATTGCTCTCAACATTTCTCCAGGGAACCTCTGGAATGAAGAAGAGATGAGTCATGTCCTAACTGAAGATGAGCAGCAAGAGATATTGGAGAGTGCTCAAAAGCAAGTTGCTAAGGAATTGACTTGTGAAGAAGAAGAAGAAGAAGAGCAAAGGAAAAAGGACAACGAAGAAGCTCAACAAAAAGAAATGGAGCTTAAAAAGATTGTTGACATTAAAGTAGAGAATGAGAGGAGGGAAAAAGAGAAAGCTGAAAAGGAGGAAGCTAATAAAGAAAATCTTGAGCAACAAAAGGTTCCATCTATGTCAAAAACTGAAGCAATTTCTACACCTCCACTGCCTCCAAAACCAACACCTCCAAGTGCTTAGCAAATGACAGTGTCACCAAGTACCCCCACATGGCTGAAGTTAAATTTGGAAAAGAGGCAATAGGTTCAAGCTCAACCAGTGAGTTGGGATGAGATGATCAAGGAGGTTGATAAGGTAAAGCCCAAGAAAAATCCAAGAGCTATACATTCTACCAAGCTGACTATTGAGGGGGATCTAATTGTAGAGATTGCAACCTCTATCGTTGACAAAGATGACAGAAAACTACAGGTTGCAGACTATCAATTGAGCACAGTCAACTTGGAAAAGCAGACTTGTAATTAGCAAATGTCATTGCTGGTTTTGGCAGCTACTTCAGCCAAATCCAGAATGGAAAAGGATAAGTAGGTAAAAGATGAGCTAAAAGCACAACTTGGACAAATAAAGAAGTTTTTGAAAGAGCTCACCTCATTAGCCCTAGAGCAACTTCGTAGGTACCTGTGCTCATGAGCCGAAAGGAAGTAGATGAATTAAACAACATGAAAAAGAAGGCTACATGGTTTGATACTTGGTTCAATGCTTTCAAGGAGGAGATCGAGAAGCTCCTAGAAGAAGGATATAAACAATATGACGAAGCTTGTACTCTTCTTAAAGAGATCGAAGTGTGTGCAAAGAAATGGTGGGAAGAAAAGGAAAACTACAAAAAATTCTTGAGAGGGTTCAAAACTATTGATAAAATGCCTAGGGAAATGTTGATCTAGTCTAGGATCTTAGGTGATGAAGATCCAAAATATCTTAAGAAGGCTATATATATCACTACCTTCAGATCCGAAATACTCATTGAACACAGAGCAATTCTCCTCAAGGCTCAATATGACATAAGGGATCATGCAGGCATATTCGAGGAAGTTGTTACACAGGTCACAGTTAAGGATTTACCCCAAAAGGGACAGTTGAATTCATTGCAGGAAATAAAGGATAATTGGGGTAAACAGTTGGAATAGTTGATAGAAGAAGGTGATGGTCCTAAAGGGACTCTTCTGGATAAGTTGATGATGATTAAGTTTGAGACTCGTTGGGTTGCAAAAGATGTTAGCCAATTGTGGGAAATTGTTGTTGTAGTTGCGGGAAAATTTGAACAGTCCAATTTCAAGGTGGAATGGGTTGATGGGCCTAACAAAGAGGTTTTGAAGATGATTTTTGATAACTATGATGAATTTCAAGACTTTCCAAAGGAGACTGGCAAGTGAGAAGAGAATATTCCATTTTTTGAGAAAAGCATAAAGTCAGCTTCTCCCAGGCATCCCATTGACAGGCAGTTAACCCCAGATCAATTTTGACAGACCAAGAAAGCAACGCGACTCCTCACACCGACAATTTTGACAAAGTGAAGATTGCAGTTCAACTGGAAGCATCCCTATAATTGTGGATTTGGGTGTCCATTTTATGGATCATGATTTTTGAAAGGAGATTATAGTGTTTTATTTCTTTCTATAAGATTAGAAACTCTCCTCATTGTAAAGGTCTGCAAATTGAAGCCAGATTTGCAGCCTAAGTTAGATATTTTGAAGATTTTATGCAAACAATTAAATTTCAGAGATTTCTTAGTTTAAAGATGATGTTTATGGACAATGGTTTTTCGTGCGCCAGTGGATCTTGTTGTGTGTAAATGTTTCTTAGTTGGTGAAAATCAATAGAAGAGGTTGAACTTAAAACCATTTGTTGCATTATCTGTGAATGGCATTTTTTTATTGTTTGTTGATTTGCAAAGTTCTGTGATGAGTTAATAATGTTTGTTATTAAATTAATTTTGGAGGAAAATGAATTGCAAGTATGTTTATTAAATCTGCACTGTGAATGGGTATAATTGCATAAATGTTTGTGAGTTATTTCATTAATCTATTTTAGACTTTACAAAAATGCTTGTTACAAAAATTGCATGTCCAAATTTGAGAAAAATGTTTGTTCACGTTTTACTATTCCATAAATTGTGATCTATCTTTTTTGTTTATATAAAACCCATTGTTAGAATATATTGAAAGAATCGGTTTGTTACTTTTTTACCAGCAAAAGCCCCTTGAATATTATAGTCATGTTGGCCATTGGGTAAAACAACACAGTTGTGAACCAACTATTGAGACCTTGAAAAATAGATGATTTGATATTAGCTATCTTTTTCAGGAGAAGTAGGATAGAAATATTTTGCTTAATGTTTGTTGTGGTATTTTCACCACGCCGCTCCTCCAACTAACAACATGGTACCCCCAAATCCTAGAGCGGATAACAATCCACCTCCACCCAAAGGGCCCCCTGGGGTTCCAAACAAAGGTAATTCTACTTTCTTTCCTAAACAACAATACAACAATAAAATGGAGTATGATTTGATTACAAAGATGCAAAAGCAAATGACTTCCATGTCATTCTTTGATATTCTAAAATGGTGTCCTGCTCAACGTGAGCTCATGTTGAAAGCTTTGGTTGAGGCAGATCAGTTGAAGGGAAAGGCAAAGGTGACTCCCCCTTTTGAAATGAACGCAACTCTATATAAGGGGAAGACAGGAACACCTCCATTCTTATTGAGTTTAAGAATCTTTGGGAAGAACTTGCACAATTGCCTATTAGATTATGGGGCCTTAGGTAATGTTACGCCATTTTCTATTTGTAAGAAATTAGGCCCAACCCCAATTCAAACTCACAAAAAAGGTTATACAATTGCATAAAACTGAAGTGAATGTTGTAGGAGAATTGAAAATGTACGCATACAGATCGGATCATATCCAAGGATTCAAAATTACATGGATATTCAAATTGTTGACATTCCTAAAATGTATGGTATGTTGTTGAGTAGGGATTCAGTGAAGACCATTGGAGGCTATCTCTCATTGGACTTCTCACACATGTGGCTGCCATGGAAGGGTATGGCAAGTCAAATTAGAATAGAAAGTGAACCTCACCTACAACACATGATTACAAAGTATGATCACCCCAATGAGGTTGCTTATTTCGAAACTAAATTAGGCGTTTATAGGATGGACAAGTTTATGACCTTTTCAATACCAAATCCTGATCAAGCACAACCCTTAGAAAATAGTGATTCTATGACTACCATTAACCAGGAAGTGCTAATTCAGAAACTACATCAAGACAAATTGGTCTTAGGAGAGGAGGCAAATTTGTGGAGTTTGTTACTCCCAAATTGGTGTAGAGTCCACTATCAAAACCATTATGAGTTAACTTGTCAGCCTTGTCTTCACATTTTGAATCAGGTTTGTCAGTTAGGAGATACTCAAAACAAAAATCTTATGACAATCCCAAATCAGTTTTCATTTAAAACTAATGTTATGACTGTTTTGACAAGAATCAACAACACACAGGAAGGTGTTCCATCATTCACTGACCAACCCTTGAGCCTATCTCTAGATCTAAAGACTGAGATTAGAGAAACCTAGGAGATGCTAGATACCCTTGCCCTTGCTCACCTTCTGATTCTGAAAGGATTACTTAAAGAAAAAGTGAGTTACAAAACTGATAACCATGAGGGGTTGCAGGAAATAGTTTATGCACGTGTGCTTAATCTGAACAAAGTATCTAATAGTCCTCAAGTACAGAGATCCCTTGACCTCAACATCCCAAACTAGTCAAATTCACCATTCACTCCTCTTAAACAACAACCTAGGACTCATTTGAAGAAGGAAGTTCTATCCCAAGATCAATTGTGGGCCCTCAAGTTTGATGGTTCTAAATCTAAACTACGAAGTGGAGTTGGAGTTGAATTGACCAACTCGAGAGGGAAAACATATTTTTCTTCTTACAAGTTACAATTTGGGTGTACTAACAATGTTGCATAGTACGAGGCATTGGCCAGAGGACTGATGTTCGCACATTAGAAGAAAGTACAAGGCCTTACAATGATGGGAGATTCAAAAGTGATTGTGAATCAGGTTTGTAGCCAGTATACATGCCACAACAAAAGATTGGCAGCCTACCCGAACAGGGTATGGAACCTAATTGAAGACTTTGACACCTTTGACATTAAGTTAATTCCAAGGGAGAATAACTAGATCGCAGACGCACTAGCAATAGTAGCCAATACACTAGAGCCTATTCAAGATTCTAAGTTAAGGAGATTTTCTATTGAATTAGTATTAGTCCTAGCTATTCCTGATAATATAAGAAACTTTTAGGTTTTCGACAATGATCAGCACATCCTTGCCAAACTGGAAAGTTCAGACGTTTTTGAAGGACAAATCATTGATGAATTTGATAGAGACCAAGGGGATTGGAGCCAAAAGATTTTTGAATGGAAGGTATAATCAATTTGAAAACTAACGGTATCCCCAAAGCAATGGTGGCATTGGAGAGGATTTTTTATTCTGATCCTCGAGCTCGAGAAAAGCTACCTACAGATGTTGATGGGGGAAAATATGAGACATACAATCTGGCAGATTCTAGCCTAGAAAGAAATATCTTTATTGGCAAGACTTGTCCAAAAGATATTCGTGACAATATTTTGAAGGTATTGAAGGAAGACATTGCAGCTATTGCATGGGGATACGAGAATCTAAAAACATTTGACACCTCGGTGATAACTCACACCATCTTGTTGAAGCCTCAAGCAAAGCCATTTCGTCAAAAGCAACGACCATTCAACGCTTTGATTGAACCCCTTATCCTTAAAGAGGTCCAAAAATTGTTGTCAACCAGGATAATTTTTCCTGACATACATTCTACATGGGTCGCAAATCTCGTACCTATATGTAAAAAGAACGGAGAAATCATATTGTGCGCCAATTTCAAAAATTTGAACAAGGCTTTAGAGAAGGATAGTTATCCTCTTCCTTCCCTTGATGAAGTGTTGTGAATTGTCAACGGCTCACAAATGATGTCATTCCTGTCATTCCCAGTGGTTATTCAAGATATAACCAAGTACTAGTGAACTATGAGGATCGAATGAAGACAACCTTCACAACGAAGTGGGGAACATTTGCTTATCAGAGAATGTCGTTTGACCTCATCAATGTTGGGCCCACTTTTCAACGTACAATGGACGTAGCTTTCAAAGATCTGGTAGGTAAATGAAACATTATTTACATGGATGATTTAACAGTCTTTTCTAAGAATAGAGAAGATCATGTTGCTAACCTAGCAAAAGTTTTGGAAAAGTGCATAAAGTTTGGTGTTTCCCTAAACCCGAAGAAATGTGTATTCAAAGTTTTAGAAGGGAAGTTGATGGGTCTCAACTACTTCCCTTCTGAAACTCTAAATACACATTTCTTCGGGTTCAGGGAAACACCAAACTTTATGCACTTTTCCAAAACTTTCACTAGGTTAGCAGCATGATCTTCTCTATTCTTAGAAAAGATTGTTAAATCGTCCATGTAAATAATGATGCATTTATCTACCATATCTTTGAAAGTTACGTCCATCGCATGCTGAAAAGTGGCCCCAACATTAATGAGGTCGAACAGCATTCTCCGATAAGCAAATGTTCCCCACTTTGTTGTGAAGGTTGTCTTCATTCAATCCTCATAGTTCACCAGTACTTGGTTATATCCTAGATAACCATCCATGAATGACATCATTTGCGAGCCATTGACAATTCCCATGACTTCATCAAGGGAAGGAAGAGGATAATTATCCTTCTCTGAAGCCTTGTTCAGATTTTTGAAATCGACAGACAGTCTTATCTCTCTGTTCTTTTTACGTACAGGTACCAAATTTGCGACCCATGTAGAATGTCTGACAAGAAAAATTATCCTGGCTAGCAGCAATTTCTAGACCTCTTTAAGGATAATGGGTTCAATCAAAGCGTTGAATGGTTGTTGCTTCTGACGAAATGGCTTTGCTTGAGGCTTCAATGGGATGGTGTGAGTTATCAATGAGGTGTCAAATGTTTTTAGATTCTCGTATCCCCATGCAATAGCTGCAATGTCTTCCTTCAGCACCTTCAAAATCATGTCACAGATATCTTTTGGACAAGTCTTGCCAATAAAGATATTTCTTTCTG
The DNA here is from genome assembly GCA_007258455.2 of Sequoia sempervirens. Classification (NCBI taxonomy): domain Eukaryota; kingdom Viridiplantae; phylum Streptophyta; class Pinopsida; order Cupressales; family Cupressaceae; genus Sequoia; species Sequoia sempervirens. The sequence continues at coordinate 71,667,972 of VDFB02109042.1, read as the reverse complement.
GGCCAGATTATATGTCTCATATTTTCCCCCATCAACATTTGTAGGTAGCTTTTCCCGAGCTCGAGGATCAAAATAAAAAATCCTCTCTAATGCCACCATTCCTTTGGGGATACTATTAGTTTTCAAATTGATTATACCTTCCATATCAAAATCTTCTGGCTCCCAGTCCCCTTTGTCTCTATCAGATTCATCAATGATTTGTCCTTCAAAAACGTTTGAACTTGCAAGAAAGGCAAGGATGTGTTGATCATCATCAAAAACCTAAAAGTTTCTTATATTATCAGGAATAGCTGGGACTGATACTAATTCAACAGAAAATCTCCTTAACTTAGAATCCTACATAGGCTCTAGTGTATTAGCTACTATTGCTAGTGTGTCTGTGATCTAGTTATTCTCCCTGGGAATTAACTTAATGTCAAAGTCTCCAATCAGGTTCTATACCTTGTTTTGGTACACTGCCAATCTTTTGTTGTGGCATGTATATTGGCTATGAACCTGTTTCACAATCACTTATGAATCTCCCATCACTCTAAAGCCTTGTACTTTCTTCTGATGTGCAAACATCAATCCTCTGGCCAATGCCTCGTACTCTGCAACATTGTTAATACACCCAAATTGTAATCTATAAGAAGCAAAATGTGTTTTCCCTTTCAAGTTGGTCAATTCAACTCCAGCTCCACTTCCTAGTTTAGATTTAGAACCATCAAACTTGAGGGTCCACAATTGATCTCGGGATAGAACTTCCTTCTTCAAGTCAGTCCTAGGTTGTTTAAAGGGAGCGAATGGCGAATTTGACTAGTTTGGGGTGTTGAGGTTAAGGGATCTTTGTACTTGAGGACTGTTAGATACTTCGTTCAGATTAAGCACATGTGCAGAAACTATTTCCTGCAAACCCTCATGGTTACCAGTTTTGTAACTCACTTTTTCTTTAAGTAGTCCTTTTAGAATCGAAAGGTGAGCGGGGGCAGGGGTATCTAGCATCTCCTAGGTTTCTCTAATCTCAATCTGTAGATCTAGAGATACGCTCAAGGGTTGGTCAGTGAATGATGGAACACCTTCTTGTGTGTTGTTGATTCTTGTCAAAACAATCAATAGCATTAGTTTTAAATGAAAATTGATTTGGGACTGTCATAAGATTTTTGTTTTGAGTATCTCCTAACTGACAAACCTGATTCAAAATGTGAAGAAAAGGCTAACAAGTTAACTCGAAATGGTTTTGATAGTGGACCCTCCACCAGTTTGGGAGTCACAAATTTGCCTCCTCTCCCAAGACCAGTTTGTCTTGATGTAGTTTATGGATTAACACTTCCTAGTTAATGGTAGTCATAGAATCATTGTTTTCTAAGGGTTGTGCTTGATCAGGATTTGGTATTGAAAAGGTCATAACCTTGTCCATCCTATAAATGCCTAATTTAGTTTTGAAATAAGCAACCTCATTGGGGTGATCATACTCTATAATCATGTGTTTTAGGCGAGGTTCACTTTCTATTCTAATATGACTTTCCATACCCTTCCATGGCACCCACATGTGTGAGAAGTCCAACGAGAGATACCCTCTAGTGGTCTTTTCCCAATCCCTACTCAACAACATACCATATATTTCAGGAATGTCGGCAATTTGAATATCCATGTAATTTTGAATCCTTGGATCCGATCTGATCTGTATGTGTACATTTTTCAATTCCCCTACAACATTCACTTTGGTTTTATCCAATTGTATAACCTTTTTTGTGAGTTTGAATTAGGGTTAGGCCTAATTTCTTACAAATAGAAAATGGCATAACATTACTTGAGGCCCTAGAATCAAGCAGTTGTGCAAGTTCTTCCCAAAGATTCTTAAACTCAACAAGAACGGAGGTGTTCCTATCTTCCCCCTATATAGAGTTGCATTCATTTCAGCAGTAGGAGTCACCTTTGCCATTCCCTTCAACTGATCTTCCTTAGCCAAAGCTTTCAACACGAGCTCGTGTTGAGTAGGACACCATTTCAAAATATCAAAGAATGACAGGGAGGTCATTTGCTTCTACATCTTTGTAATAAGATCATACTCCATGTCATTATTGTATTGTTGTTTAGGAAAGAAAGCAGAATTACCTCTGTTTGGAACCTTAGGTGGCCCTTTGGGTGGAGGTGGATTGTTATCCACTCTTGGATTTGGGGGTACCATGTTGTTAGTTGGAGGAGTAGACATGGTGAATGGTCCTTTGTTCTGGTTCCTCATAAAATGACCTACTTTAGCTTGAGCATCATACATATCAGTTTTTGACTCATTTTTGTCTTGGAAGGGAAACTGAAACTCATCATAAGTCTCAAAGGCCATGGCAGTATCTACATACCCGTCGCTTTTGTTACCATTACCTTGTGCTGGTTGAGAATCATCTTGAGCAATTCTAACCATCTTTTCCATTTCTGGGCAATTGAACTCAGAATGAGCAGCGGTATCGTGTAACCTGTGCCAGTTGGTCATAAAATTTACATCTACAATGTTTGCAGTGTGTGTTTTGTATTTATTGGTCTAGTAATTGTGCAAGACTCCTCCATTGTTTGGTCTTGTATCCCATTGTCTATTGTTGGGCCTCTGGTTATACCCTCTATTCTAGTTTTAAAAGTTCCTTTGGTTTTAATTTTTCTTTTGATTGGGGTAATTGTTCTAGTTTGGATACCCTCCCTGATTTTGGTACTGGTTTTGGTTTTGAGGAGGATTCAACTTGACTAAGTCATTTCATTTGCAACTTGGGACATGGTTTTCTTCAGAGTTTCCAACTTTGTTGACAAACGTGCAGTACATTCATTTTATGTAGTTGTTGCAGCTTGATTAGTCTGATGTGTAGTTGGCGGGTTTGTTTCAGGAGTCTGTCCTCTTGCATAATTTTGAGAATGTTGTTGCTGGGAAAATTTTGGGATTCTAGTATTGATCCAAGGCAACAAGGGCAGGGGATGTATTTCAGCTAGGGGTCCATAAGCAGAATTGGACATTCTTGGGACTGTGTTCATGAGTGGGGTTCCACTGTTCATTGCATGGTTGATTGCAACCATCTAGTTAGGCATACCGGGGTATCCTAATGAAGGAAATGTGCCTCCCATACCGCTTGGTTGAGGGGTTATTTGTTGTTGCAATTTGATGGCCAAATGGTAAACTTTGGTCAGCGAGTCAATATCCACATCCGGGTAGGTTCTCTGTAGGAATAGACCAGTCAAGGGGTCTATGGCTTTGACGTATGCTTGGATGGCGATGTTCTCAACAACTATGTAAGGTGGTTGCAAGCGCCTATACATTCTCTAGAACCATGTGTTGAACAGAGGCAAGGGTTCATGGGGTTCCTTCCTAATTGTGGTGAACTGATTGTATAAAATAGCAGGGTCTACATAGACTCGAAACTGGTTAATGAATGCATTCTCCAAATCAATCCAACTGCTAATGGATCCAGTGGGCAGGTTAAGGTGTTGATTATACGCCATATCTCCCAACGAATAGGGAAATAGTCTGAAAGCCACATCGTGTTGCGTTATTTGAGCTCTATTGTACACATCTTTGAATGCTTGAATGTGCTCTTCTACACTTTGAGATTCCCCATGGGCATACCTAGGGCAAAACCGTTATGGGTTTTTAGGCATCTCATGGATACCACCAGGGATGGTCCCCAATGGTGAAGGATTCGCTGCGAAGAACGCCATTGGTGGCGGTGGATTAGATTGTTGCAACTGTGGTCTCAGCGAAAATCCTAGTGGAGTTACCATTGGTGTTAATGGTGGTGGGATTGGATTTCTACGTGTTCTAGGTCAAGTAGGAAATCGGAGTTCTATAAATGCCTCTTTGTTGGGAGTAGATCTCAGAACTCACTCAAACCTGTCTGGTGAAAATGACCCAATTCGCTTTAGTTTGTTCCTTCGAGCCCTTCTAGCGCTAGTTTTGCTGATGGTCAAAATAACACAACAAATATTAAGCAGAATATTTCTATCCTACTCCTAAAAAAGATAGCTAATATCAAATCATCTATCTTCCAAGGCCTCGGTAGTTGGTTCACAACTATGTTGTTTTACCATCAAAGGCCCCTTGAATATTATAGTCATGTTGGCCACTGGGTAAAACAACACAGTTGTGAACCAACTACCGAGACCTTGGAAGATAGATGATTTGATATTAGCTATCTCATTCAAGAGAAGTAGGATAGAAATATTATGCTTAATGTTTGTTGTGTTATTTTGACCATCAACAGTACCCACTTAGGTTTTGGAGAGCCTAAAGTGTAAAAAGAATTTATATTCAAGAATGAATGTTATCCCATAAAAGGAACTATGAATTCTTTGTTAGTTGGCCACTAACTTGATGTTCTTGATTATAAGTAGCTAGTCTTTGGAGAACATTAGACACTCAGTTGGAGGAACCAACAATATGGTTAATTGCACCTACTTGTAGAGCACACTTCCTAACTATTGTCATAATTAGAAGCTATAGCTATCCTTATCTAATAAATATGCCAAGATTTCAAATTTGGTGTACACCTAAGGAAGGGTAGGACAAAGTACACTTTAAAAGGATCATTGACCTCAATTTAGTTGTGATTCCATAGAATTTGGCTCCAATATCTATCTAATTTTGCAATTTTGCATTGTCCAAATGGTAATCAATTGATCTCAACACGTTTACCTAAGAGATTCACACACCTTAAACTAATTGATTTGATCACATTGCCACCCAGGTTGATTCATTAACCTATACACTAGATCTTGTAGGTATGGGAAGTTAATTTTTCCAATCCATCAAGGTACTCATCCCCTAAACATTGGCTTACATCTAAACACATGCATAAGCATTTAGACTATACTATTAAGTAATCAAGAATGATCGTCCATATTATTTAGTTACACACAAAAGCACATAATAAGTAACTATTCGACAAATTTTTTTATGAATAGACATGGATTATGGTAAGATCTTGGTTTATGGATGCATTGATTCAACATGTCTCATCGTCCAAGTTATTATATTGCTATGTTTCCTTGGTCCCATTTATTAGGATTGGTGTCCTCCCATCTCAGGTTCCAAATGTTTTTCAAATTTGATTACCTAACCTTGTTTATAAAGAAAAGTTTAACAAGTTTAGTTAGATAAATTATTGAAATTATTAGTCAAATTAGTGTATTGATGTTTAATAATATAACTTAATATTCATAGCCCCAAATCAATGAGGTTCATAGTTGCATAGGTGAGGTTACATAATTCTTATTTATTAGCATGTTATCCATTAATAGTACAAATTTAGGTCAATCAATTCTTGAATATTTTTATAATAATTTAAGTTTTAAATTTAAACTTATATAAATACCTTAATACCATAAACTATACAATTAAATTAATCACACATAAATAATATATATGAACATTTGTTTTTAAGTACTAATCCACTTTTTATTTATGTTTCATAATATCCCACCAAATATATTATCATGTGCCTGTAGCCATAACTCATAATAAATATCTTTTTTTCCTATTTCATATTATAGGTAGATCGGCTATAAATCTAACCTAAAACTCTATGCCACCTTTTTCTCACAAAATCTCAAGGTAATAACTATAATGAGTTCATGGTTTAACTCTATGCATTTGGGTCTTATGTGTGTTTAGCTCCTTTACTATTGGTTAGCTTAAGCAACCTATCTATTACATTAAATATGCTTGTCTTTCTCTTATCTTTTATCATATAATCCATGTCTAATCAACTAAAAATTTGATAGAAACAATGGCATGTAAAGAATGGTCAAAGACTTATTAAATACAACTACTTTCTTCTTTATCATCTCCAAGAACTTTGGGAATTATTTCATTTTTTTATGCTCCCCCTTCAATAATTACTTGCTAACATTTCAAAATTCAAATGGAGCAATCAAACCTTTTTAGATCTTCGTGGACTCTCCATAAAGATGCATTTAGCAATATAATATCAAAAACAATATTAACATTTTGATAAACCGCCTTTTTTCTTCGAGTTGTTTTCTCTTCCAACTCTTTTTTCCAAATAGGAAATGGGTGTAAAATTATGTCTCCATATATAAGCAACACTCACTCTGCTCTCTGTAATATAAACTCAAAGCTAGTCAATGATGATTATGAGCTTGGACAATTGCTTTATTTTTGGCATAAGATTCACCAATTTGAATAAACCTATCAATAATATGATTACTATTATCTAGCTTAGTTGTTAATTGCATACATTAATAGAAAAAACAATAGTGCACATCCTTGTTATTAATGACTAGTATGGGATTTTACCCTTATACAAGCCCTCAATGGTGGCTATGAACAAATTATTGGCAAGAAACACACCTATGTATGCATATATATAACTAGCCAAGGAATTCATCTTGATTTCTCAAACCCACTACCCATACAATGAAATATAGGAATATTATTTCAACAAGCTTTAGTATAAATCTTGGCTCTTGAAATATTTATGATTGGTAAAGAGAAAGGTGCAAAAGAAATGTATACTTAGCTAGCTTAACAATAGCCATACATCGTGCCTATGAAGAATAAAAAGCACACTTCATATCTTAAAAATCCTTATGGTGACATCTTCATCATAAACTAGAACAAAAGAACTCCCTTTGCAATATCTTATGACTCTTGCCTCCTTCCATTTACAAGTAGCACACTTATCCCATAAAACCCCTCATGAAAGCTCCATTCATGACCTCTGAGGACAGTGTATAGTCCTTCCTTTGAAATTCAAATTGCCCCCTTTTACTAGGGAGGATAGCCCTTCTCATGTATAAATTCGACCTCATGCCTTCCCCATCTGCTACCACCAAACTTGTGTCTTTTTGTTTTTTAATTCTCATTAATTATTTAATCCATCGCTATTGTGCTCTAAATCAATGTTCAATAAGGTGCTCACATTTGTAAATGTGTAGTTTGTAAATTCATTCTAAAGAGCTTGGAGTGCATGTACATTGCCCATATGATATGTTTGGTAAGAGATTTGAACTACTTTAAGAAGTTTAATCATTTATAGTGTTTGCCCATCCTTCATTATTGTGTTGGGTAAGTTTTTTATTAATAAAATATTTATCACTAATAATTATGAGATGGTATACGTGAAACTTAGGCTTATCATAATATAATAATCTTAATGATAGAAAATCAGTAATTAGTTTTTTGGGTAGGATTTTTTATGATATTGATTTATTTTTATTATAATAAATTAGGGTTAAAAAAAATTTATATTAATGTGTAGTAGAAATTATATCATAAAGATGTTTTGGCTAAAATTAATAGTTAAAACAAGAAAGGTTAAAATACCTTGTAAAATTAAGTCACAATGTCACTAGCACCATGCCATGGTATTGAAAATACAATTGACATTATACGTGTAGTTGTCATTGGAACACTACCCAATCAAATTGTAAAATCTGTCATCTTGCACCTTGTCATCAATGAATTCAACTTGTTTACTTTGAAAATAAGATTAAGATCTACCTATAACAAGTTAAAATTGAGCGCCTTAATGAAATGTGGCGATTTATTCATATTGCATTAGATCAACTTAGTGAAGGAAACAAATTTGACTATAGTACGAAAACAAATATAAACACGCATGATGTGTAAATAAAAAATAAGATGCAAGTTAACTATTTGAATAATATTCTAAGTCAAGTGTATGGCTTTCTTTTAGCCTTTTACCACACGTAATGTTAATAATTTTTTTCATTTAGATATAACCACTAATGCATTAATATTTAACTTTAAAGAACATAGACAATTAGAGAGAATCTTGGATAATCAAGTTCACCTTGCTAGTGGGTTAATTTGTGGCTCTCGATGACATAGAGAACTAGAAAGTATCTTTACCAATTCAATTCCCCTAACATCAATATTTTCTTTGGTTCCACAATCTTACACATCATAATAGTTTCTTCATTTAATTCCTTATTGAGCATCTTTGCCAAGGTAACAACAAATGAACTATGCTTTTTGTCTTGGCTCTTCTCCACACTTCTAGCAAAGTTAATATAGATATATGCATAAGAATTGTGTTTCTTATTTGTTAAAAGTTGTTACAACAATATTCTTTTAAACTTTTGTAGAGTCCAAATTTTTGGATTTTCATTTTGTTAACAAAATGACATAGGTCAAGACAAGACAAGAATTACTAAAGGTTTTGTTTTTAATTTTATTATAATGTATAATTGGCAATATTTTTGTTTTTGATGCATTTTTAAATAAGAATTAACATATATACCAATGTAGTAATTCAGCTTAACTCTTTAACTTATGGCAATTGTGTGTAATATTATTTTAATTTTAGAACAAGGAGAAGAGTAAGTGATTCTTTTATTTGTTTGTTTTTAATTTTTGTTTTTGAAATTTTAAATGAGAAATGTTTGAAAAAAAATTTCTATTTTTAATTTGCACTAGAATTTTTTTCACAAAAGATGAGTTGTAGCAATGAGAGTAGTGAACATGAAATGGAAGAAATAAATGTTAGATTTTCAATTTCAATTAGGAGCTCATCAAGGTGTAGAAGTGTTGTGAGTGAAGGAGAACAACCACAAAATCCGTTTTGAGTGATCTACCATCTAAAAAACCTATTCAAAAGATCCTTTTAATTCAAAAAAACCTCTTATCCAATTTGTGATAGCCTTAGACAGATTTTTTTTAAAATAAGGGGATACTAGAGTGTAGTTTCATATTTGCGAAATAGATTTTAAAGGGAGTTACACCAAAGTGTATTCTCATCTTCTAGGTTTTACAAGACATGGAATTCAAATGTATCGAGATAGAAAGGAGGATGAGGAGGTTAATAGATTGCATATAAATGTGAAAACAAGGTCTAAGGTTGTGTTGATGCCAATACATTCTACACAATCAACCATGCCTACGTCATCCACGATTGCTAGTGATAGTGGTGATATTTCGACAAAAATAAAGAGAAAGACCAGTGTTAGTGAGAGGATGGAGGCAATTGTAATCATGTTCAATATGCAAGTGTGGGATGTGGAAAAGTCTCCCATTACAAAAAAATCTACCCATGCCATCCCATTTCATGTGGCATGTTCTCCTTACTCCAAGCAAATGTTCATAGATATAGCTTCTATTGGTCCCTCATTTACCCCCTGAAGAACATAAACTATGCACTAACCTCTTTGACAGAATATTTTAAGGTGATTTTGGTGATGGAGGGCATGAGGTAGACTTAGATTAGGATGGGCTGCTCTATTGTCATGGATGGATAGACCACTATTCAACATTGGACACTCATCAACATTATAGTCACATGTCCAACTAGATTTTATTTTCTTGTTATTAATTGTTTAGGGAAGCGTAAGGATGTAGACTTTCAATTTCACATTTTAAGAGAGACCATAGAGAAGGTTGGGACGTCAAATGTTGTACAAGTGGTCACTGATTTGACACATGTATGCAAATTAGCTAACATGAGGGTGGAGGGTTTACAAGAACGTCTTTTGGACCTCGTGTTATGTTCATGCATTGAACAACGCATTGAAAGACATGAGGAATATAGATTTAGTGAAGCAAGTGGTGGCCAAAGCTAAAGATATTCAGGTGTCCATTTGCAACCATCACAATTCACTTGCTCTCTTCAAGAAAGAATTCTTCAAACTTGTAGAGACTAAGTATGGTAGTTCATTTTGTTAGAGAGGATGCTTGAGGTGCAGTAGCCTGTATAGTTGATTGTTAATTCATTGTAGAGTAGATGGCCTATTGCAAACAAAAGGAACTGTTGAAGGAAAAATATCAAAAAAAGGATCATTTATGTGATTGCATTGTGAGGTAAGAAATGTTTTGTTTTTTAATAAATTATTAATTTTATCATTAAATGTCTAATTTTATTGTTTCTAATTTTCGAACTTATCATTTGACTTTGAATCTTATTCTTTTTTGAATATTTTGTTTGCATATGTTTTTGCTCCCTCATCTCACCAATTGTAGATGTCATTAGATATGTTGATATGGACTCTCCTAGTTTTGGAGAGATTTATGAGACATTTGACAACATGCTTAAGTAGTGAAACAAGCAATTTGTAACAAAGATCTTAATTTGGGATTACATGAGCAACATATTAAACCCATTATGATATATCGGTAGAACACCATGAACACCTCACTTTATATAGCAACATTCACTCTAAATCCCAAATGGTATACACCAAAGGTTGGGAAGTTATCTCCTTGTGATGATGAAGAGATTAAATAAGGGTTAATGAAGACCCTTCAAAACATGTATTCAAGTGAGGATTTGACTTCACTTTGCTCATAATGGCTTGCCTTTACTAATCTTCATCATCCAACATTCAAGAAATCAAAGGTGAAAATAAATAGAGCTACATTAGCTCAAATTGGCTCTATTGGATGGTTGACATGACATGACAAGGAATACACCAAAACTAAAGATGTTTGGCATTCGTCTTCTTTCATAAGTTGTCAATTCCTTTGATGCAAGGAGGAATTGGTCCACATATAATTCCATCCACTCTATCAAGAGAAATGGGCTTACATTTGAACAAGTGAAGAAGTTGGTGGTCATCCATATTGTCTTGTAACTTCAAGATCGTCAAACTTCAAGGTATCAACAAACTCTACCTTCACAATGTGATGTTAATCCCAAAGATGCCACCCAAATTGATAAAGAGGCATATGAGGGATTGGTTGAGGCTCCATTAGATGAGTCAACCCTTTATAATGGCAATGATTGAGAGTCAAGCTCCAATCTTGATGCAATGTTAATAGATGTCAGTTAGGAGCAACAACATACTTTATATGTTTTTGTCATTTTATAGTTGAAATTGGTTGCTTTTGAGCATTTTACTATATTTTTTAATTTTATATAGTATATGAATATATCATATACACATTGACAATGAATTATAAAAGAAATTAAATTTTAACATTTGTTAATTTATTTGACTCTCATGTGAATTTAACTCAACTTTAACATTGTGTATTAAAGACCAATAATGTGTATGAAAAATGTCTTATCAATGCAATCATCAAAATATTTGAAATTTTCTTATATTTTTAAATGTTTTGCTATATTTATAGTCATCTCTTGCTGTCCCCTAAAATCGCCTCAAATAAAAAAATAAAAAACCATCCACAAAATGCCCCCCAATCCTTTACTATCCCCATCTTAGAAAATTGGTGGAACATAACATAAATGTTAAATATATAATAATAGTTTTAAATTTGTCAACTACAATCTATTTTGTACGAAGTCAACCTACAAACGAAGTACAAAATTCCAAAAAATCAAAAATAGTCGATGACTTATGAATGGTGATTTAGATTTTAATAGACATTCAACCTTTATTTGGTTTGGTGATTTTAACAATGTAAAAAATTTAAGCTATTCATTATCATTAATAATTCAATCGTGGAAGGCAAGGGTCTTGGAAATTTATGAATTTCTTCAAATTTTTATGCTACAATTTATGAAGATCAACATCTTCATAGCAAAAGGAATAAATAACGATGCTAACCAAAGGAGAGATAGTCCTTTAGAGAAGAATAATTTCACAACTATGCTTTCAAGGTCCAAGCTTCTCATACTTAACTATAGATTGCTAACGGGGAGGTAGGCAACCTTTTGCAACATATAATTCTATATGGGAAGAAAATGATGCCTTTTAAGATTGGGAAACCTTTGTATAAGGGTAGAATTATTAGTGCCCTCCATTGGAATAATTAGACAGTCTGAAGGCAGAAGGTTGTTGCGAGGAAGAATAGTGGTTTAGTGTTTGGGTGGCAAAGTTCATTGATCTTCAAAAGCCACGCAACAAGGATATATTAATTCATCAAAAAACGAGGCATTATAACGATGTTGCTGCAAACAAAAGTAAATAAATTATAGTCGTGGGCCACCAAGAAGTTTCATTGGACTGTTATTGGAAAAGAATAGTTGTGAACATTAAATGATCTTATGAATTTTAGTTTAGGAAGTAATCGAATACATCATATATAAACATTATTAAACTTGCTCTTCAAGTTTTTTGGAGTGTAAATAAAACAAAATGTACCATATGACCTCTTTGGGAGTTCTACATTCAAAAGAAACATGTGTCAAAAGTATTAATAAATTCCAAACTCAAGGAAAGTAGAATATACAACTTTTCCCCTTGCAAAACACAACAATCCAAAGGACTAAATGAAAACAAAATCAATTGTAACATAATCTTAACTCCCTTCCACCACTAATTGGTAATGCATAAAACAATCAAAATCAATTGTAAAATGATTTTAACTATCTTCCACTACTAATTGCTAATGTATAGAACAATATTCAGTACACGGTTAGCACAATACCAATACCCAATCAAGATGAACAAACTTCATAAATTGTCGAGCATCATCACAATTCTAAAATTTCAAACAAGACATCATTTGTGAATTTGAACAAAGGTGGTTATGTGAACAAGGAATTTTAACAATTTCACAATGTTTTAAAGTTTAGAACTAATGAAAGAACATTCCAATTTAGATAGCATTTGAAGGATTCACCCTACATGTTCTACAAGGCTTAGTACTCCTCAGCCAGGCTCAAGTAGGGTGAATGCTCATCATTGTCATTTCATGGAGGCTGAATACTCTTTGCTCTCATTGTATTCCTCGCTTTCATTTGAGGGAGGCTGAGTACATGTCACTCACTTTCATGTATTTGTCACTTTGCTTGAGGAGATTATGGAGAACACAAAATCATACAGACATCAACCAAGGTTGTATGCGGATTCAATGCAGAATATCCAATGTCTCTAATTCTTGTAATGTAAATGCGTTGACCACCATCATTAGGTCTGCAGTTTACAGCCACTAATGCATCATTGTGAAAGCTGCCCAATTGATTCCATCAATACTCCACCTGGTAGCCTCGTGTTTATGTCCAATAAATGTATAGCACAAATTTTATAGCAACCATGTTTGTCTATATTGTTATATATTTGTGTAAGCAAAAAACATGATGTTTAGCCATACATTTGATTGACAAGATAACGTTTTACAGCTGCTAGGAAAAAGTAACCCCAAAACTCTTTTCAACCAGAGGGGTTTTAAGCTTATAGGATTTTACAGATCTTTGTAAGAAATTTTACCTATGGAAACATCAGCAGATGGATCTGGTATCAAAAGGACCGGAACATAAACATTAACTATAAGACTTAAATGTAAAATAGACCAATTTAAACTCTGCGAAAAAAATCCATATATTAAGTATGTACAACAACTTAATCCTTTGAAGGAAATGTCCATTCTTAGCAAAGGCCATGGCAGAATAGCTTGTTGGGTCAATGTTTCATATATAAAATTTCTCAGGTTTAAGCTTTCAGCTGACACTCGAAATTACATCCAGCATTAGAAAGGACAAACATGTCAAATATATTTGTCACAATATCCTCCAAACTACAATCCATTCACTTCTGATGACATTTCTTATGCTATTCAATGGGTTAGACTTTTACATGTGACCCAATATAAACAAAATGTTGAATCCACATGGGCTTTAAGGAATCTTACTCCAAAAAGCAGTGAATCCCAAGGAACTTGAACAAACACATCTTGCAAGTTCAAACGTAATTTGTACTCACTTATCTTGTTGAAATGAGCCTTCAATTGTGAATGAACGAATCTGCAGCTAATAGGAAAAAATTTGGTAACTTATTGCATATTTTCCATTCAACTGATCTGAGCACCAGGATGTATCTGGGGTGCAACAACTTAACTGCAGATCCAATTCCAAAATTTGAGGTTAAACCATATTGTCAGAAACAATTATACACATGGGTCGATTCATTTGCTTGAACTAAAAGTTAAGAGAAATCCAAAACTTCATTCAACTTGGGCTTTCAAATGAGTGGCTGAAACCTGATCCTTGTCCAAGAAAGAATGCTCAAAAATTGCAGGTCATGTTTCTTTTCTGTATTGTACAAAGAAGAATCCTTGAAGGAGGAGATCCAACTCTAGACTTAAATGTGAAAGAATCCTAAAAATCAGAGGATAAACTACAGGTCATTAATGACTGAATTTTAATTTTAGCTAAAGTTTGAAATTGCAATTGCACTGAAGACATTGCTCCCCAAATCGAGTATGAACCTACAAATATATAAAAACACAGGCAAATAAACATCAATCTTCCTTGACACTTACCTAATGGTACAAAAAAGTGTAGGTTCCATGGATAATGCTACCAGAGATCCCAAAGCTTGTTATACTTTTGTTCTGAAACATGTAGTTGAGAAGCAGTTGGGCTTGACCAAGGAATGTGCAGGATACCTAACATACATTTTAGATCACATGGTTGTCTGCATGAGGAAGTGGATCTTACGTTTCAGTACTGTTGGTAAGTTTGTCTACTGGTAGTTTCACATACAATTCAGTACTGTTAGAAAAGTCTTCTGGTGGTAGTTTGATATATGTTTCATTACTATTGGAAAATTGTTCTGGAGGTGGCTTCACAAACTTCCCAAGTGATTTTTGTCGATATCTACTTCGCATGCGTACTAATTTATCCTTGCTCTTCTTCTTCTTTTCCATTTTCAATCGGTTACGACGGTATCTTTCTCTCTCAAATATCCCTTGCCAATAGATTTCTCCAGTTGAAGGCCACAGCCACCGGCTTGTTGGGTGCTCAGAATCAACCTCTTCTGCCAAATCTTCATCCATGCTTTTCAGAAGACTGAAATTAAACCATTTAATCCACATCCGACCTCTCCTACTCTTCAACTTGTGTTGCTCCTGCATCTGTCCCGTTTCTGGATTCACATAGATCATTCTTCTTGCACTATGGTATGCCCATACATTCATAAGCAACTCCAAAATTCGACAGTAACAGTGAGGATCCTGGTAAGAAAAAGAATTTGACTATCTGGAATTCTACTTGGAAGGAAAATAGTTCAAAAAAAACTCAGTTTAGCACAAATTCAATTAAATTGTACCCAAAGAATAACAATGTGTCTTGCTCTGTATAATAGTAGCTAAAAGCATGGTAACTATCTGTACTCTCGATGGGCACCACAATGAAATGAGTAATGAGAAGATTCCGAACTGCAACATAAAAAGAACAAAATGAAGATTAAATCTACCTTTGAGAGGCTCAAGCAGCATTTCCCATAATCATGATGCTCATTATAATGTTGTGTATCCAAAGCATCCACAAACATTCTGCAATTGCGATCCGGAAGTGATTAAACCATGCAATCAACTTCAGACACTAAGATATTATGAGTAAACTTTATGCTTATGGCTCACCTTGCAAACATTAAACCATGCAATCAACTTCAGACACTAAGATATTATGAGTAAACTTTATGCTTATGGCTCACCTTGCAAACATTACTAGCTCCAAAAACGATCTTGTAGGCATTGCCCAACTGTGTAAGACGGACCAAGAGTCCCCATCAGATGGCATGGGTGGAACTGCATTCCAAGTTTTGGGGAGACCATACATCCTTTTTAATGTGTCTGAGAACACAATCCTTCAGACATTTTAATTTGGAAATGTCAAATTCATGTAAATTAACAAATTCAAAAAACTATAGGCCATTAAATGCATATATTTTGTTAAAATGAAAAGATAAAATCTAAAAATACTTAAATTGTTATCCAAGAACTCAGATCTTGACAGATTTGCTAACAAAACTAAATCCTGCCAAAACCAAACAATGTTCATTGTAACATGTTCTTTAACTGTAGTAAGAGAGCAGAACTAGATCAATCATAAATCACTGTTTGAGAATTACATTGTAGAGTGGCGACGCATATCATACCTGCAGTTTCCGGCATTTATGGCATCACAAAATTGCCAAAAGCCTTCCTGCCACGGCAAAGCTGCCCCTCCACTAACAGTCCTAGCATCTTTGTCCATTCTTGCCCAGAAGTAAACAGCATCCCCATGCTTGCCTCTTTCAATAGCCTCTGTCAATGCCTTTTCTGCAGATACAGAAAGGGACACCTATAAAAGAAATGTACAATGTCAGTGGCCACCAATCAGTGTGCTGCATGAATCAGACCACTTTTCCCTGTCCTCTGAAAGATACAGACGTCATGAATTATCTGTTTCTCAAAAGCATAGAATAGGAGAATATCAAAAGAACAGCCCATTGGTTTTGGTCACAACATAAAATGGAGGCTAAATTAGCAAAGGGAAATGACCACATGGAGAAGTAAAATTTAAAAAGTGAAACTCAGAATATAAAAATCACCTCAAAAAGAAAGTTGAGAAAATAAATAAAACACCTTGATGTGAAATATATGCTTCATACCTTCTGTCCAACTGCCCTCCATGACTGAAAGCCAATCCAAGAATTTTTGTGAATCCGGTCAACTCTATTAGCAATAGCAAAAAGGGCACCGTATTCACAGAGGGCATCCCGATAGTATGCATCATTGAGAAGAGGAAGTCGAGCTGGAGCATCAACATCATCAACCCCTGGCCGTCGGCCTTTTGTGCTCTGTATAAAAGTAAAATACAGACACTGTATTAGTTTCAAAGTGAATAAATTCAATTAGGGATTGGATTTATTAATTTGTTACCATAACTGTATGGAATTTTGTCAAAGAGATTCTGATATATGAAACAACACCAACTAGCCCTCATTGAAGAATAGTCCAACTAGAATCTTCAGTTAAAGACTAATTATAAGAATTTTCTGCATAAGTGTTTCATCATTTCATGCTCATAGAGTTTTAACAATATTCATCCTAGCTTTATAAAAATGTATTCTGAGGAAGTTATTAGGCTGGTCATGTTTCAAATGGGTCATCATCTCTGAGGTGCAGTCAAGAGTATTTGGAATTTGCTTCTCTGAAATCTATTACTATTGAATATATCTTTGTTTTATTGTATAGCTGCCATGAGATAGTATTACAGAAGTTACTTTGAAATAAGAAGTTGAGAAATACCTATGTTTTATCCTACAGGAATGAGAATAATGCAAAAGGAGAAAGAAATATTATTTTGCTTCTAAAGCAAACCCATGTGGAGATGACAAATGTTTATGGTGCCTTTGTGGTGCATGTCAATCACATGTAGGTGAAAATAGTGACAACAGAAAAGCAATTGCTTGATGAATATGGTGACAATGTGAGAGGATGGCAAGCTGGGTGGATGAGAATTACAGCTCTGTGTTTGGGGATAGGCAGCTGCAAGTATGCACACAGAATTAAGGGCAGTAAAAACATAGGGGAGGGGTTTGGGGAGTAAGGGCGGTCTTATGCCATGTAAGAGTGATGGTGTAACATGGTGCCTTCAATAGAAGGGGACAGGGGGGGTCAGAGTAACAGATTAGGGATAGGTGTTGGTCTATGGAGCCTGATCATGCTCTGGCGTTAAGATTTTGGTGACTTTGGCAGCTGCAGTTTCCCCCCAAATTAATTAATGGTTAAAGGAATTTGCTGTTAATTCTTGTGGAAAATTCGTTTCATAACTGCTGAATTGTGACAGTTTTCTTGCTGCGGATTGGAGACGAACAGACACGGACATGTGAAGTTGAAGCAGCATGCAGCAGCATGTGTATTGCAGATTGAGGAGATTGTGCATCGTGTTGATATAACAAGCTGCAGTAGCATGTGGGAAGTAGAGTGTAGTTTGGGTAAAAGAGCACGCAGCAACAAAAGTGTTGTGTGCAGACAGACCATGAATGTGTTTTAAGTTGCATGTAGCTGTAGAAATAGCTGCTGGTTAATGTAATCTGTATCTTTGCCGTATAATTAATAAATTGGATAACTGTTTGTGGACGTGGCCCGCCTTGGATAAACCACGTTAAATTTTTTGTCTGTGTAATTCATTTTGTCATTAAACTCTGTTATCTGCATTGGTTAATTGTTAAATTTAATTGCTCTATCCTGCTGAAAATCCCAACAATAGGTATGGTTTAAGTAATAGATTAGGTGGCAGCAATAAAGGGATCCATGAGCCAAGTTAGAGTGCAGGCAATTAAACAAAAGTGTTTTTAGCATATTGATTTATTAAACTTTAAAAGTTTATTCTTTCTACCGTTCATCATTTTCATTTTTTTTAACTTTTCACATGCAAGAATTCATTGAGTCAGCAACATGGTGTTGCTTTTCTTGGTGCCAAATTTCAACTGCACTTCCCAAAGGCATGCTTAGTTAAAGCATCAACAACTTTGTTCCAACTATGGACATGATGTTACATTTGAAGAACCACAAAGTGTCTGATTTATTTGTCAAGACACTTAGAAGACTAGAATCTAGATAAGGACCAATGGATGTCAGATTGATATGGAACATTCAAGTTGAAATATTGATAATTTTTTCAGACAACTAATTGAGAATCACCTTCCAAAAATATATTATCATGCGGGGGTTGAAGGGTAATATAGAACCCCCTAAGCCAACTAAGAACTCAGCTATATTGTTGGTTTGCATTCTAATGCCTTGAGAGAAAGCAAAGATCATTGAACCTGTGTGATTGCGAGCTACTTCCAAATGCTTGCTTGCACTAGGTTTCTTCTTAAGCATCACTGAAGTAAATTTTTATCCTTGTGGAGGAGTGATCCATTTAGCTATTGCAAGGATTGTTAGCCAAATGCTTTTATAATGGAATCGAATGTGCCAATATTGCACAATTTGAAAATCCATCATATTTGCAGGAACTGAGAACCTGTTTTGGATCCAAAGAAAGTCGCTGTCATTAGACAAGTGTTGACTGTCAATTAATGAGTTGTTGGGCTGTCATTTGTTTTCCATTAAACAATCGATCATTTCTGTCCTTCCATATCTGCCACACGATGAAGACCAAATCTGGCATATCAATTTTGAGCCTGCCCAATTTTTGGCACATTTGTTAGATGCTGCTGGCATTGAATGTTTGTTTGCAAAATAATTTTGCCAATTCTTATATTATTTTAGCCAACATACAATCTAGGAATAGATGGATTGGTGCTTCATGGCTTTGCTTACAATTTGGGCACCTAGAAGAACCATATATGCCCCCTTTTGAAGGGTTATCCAAGATGAGGAGGTTATTGTGGAAAGCTATCCAAAGATTTTTTTACCTTAGGCTAGGGACTGGCGAGGAGTTGATGGACCATAGTTGTACATTTTTTTCGTGTAAGTGTATACCCCCTCCGTACAAATAGAAACAGCAAAAGGACGAGGAAAAGACCTTCAGATAATGAGACTAGGCCTTTAAAAAGATAGTTACTGAAGGTGGATTTTGGTCTGCACTTACTGGACACAAGCCGCCAAGCCAATCTTCTCTACCAGCCAGTCACCCTCACCCTCTTCCTGCCTACCCTGTCACAAAACCATTGTCTTAATTCTTGTATTAATTGATTTTGTTCCCATTAGAATTGAGAAGGGGAAGCATGTAGTGATTGGAAGTCCCAATTTTAAATCTTGAGAGTTGAATGATTGCAATAATCAACAATTGTAATTTTGCTTTGAGATTGAAAAATTATCAGCAGAGATTTCCATTGGTCTTTTTGAAGAGGTGGAAAAGCATGCCAACAATCCTCCAAAAGTCCAGCTATTTTGTCATTTCCTATTTCCCACACAAGATGCTTTAAGGAAGGTTTCAATGGACATGGATTTAGTGAGTAATGCTGTGCAGCTGATAGTTTCCTGTATTATAATTTGCTGTATATTGTTTGGGGGATTTTGAAGATCCCATGCTGTTATAGTAGAAAGGGCTTGATTGAAGAGCAGCAGATTTTTAATGCCCAATCCCCCAGCTGATTTTGGACTGCAAATGAGAGGTTGGGCTTAAAGAGGGAACTTGAATTTTTTGTCTGCACCCTGCCAAAGAAAGTTTCTTCGGATTTGTTCACAACAGTTTACTATACTTGAATGCATTGAAAGTAAGGAAAGAGAATAGAGTGGGGTTTCATGAAGAGCAGATTGCAGTAGCTGTATTTGCCCTGCAGAAGGGAGCCACTTGTGTGTCCAGTGTGAAGGCCTTTGATGCGGTCAATAAATAATGGACTCCGACAGGCTTTTCATCATATGTGTGTTGCAGAGGAAAGCCCAAATATGCATGATTATCAAGTCCAGCAATATCTGGCTGAAATCTAGCTGTATCTGGAGTCCTGAACATTTTGGACTGGCTGGATTTGTCAGATTCAATCTGAATTTTTCAAATCCTATTGAAATTATAACAATATTTTTTGAATTCTGGATTTCTGATCTTTATTGGCCTCCCAAATGTCAAATTTTTTGAACCTAGTAACTGTGCAAATATGTTATGGGCAGCTTTCTTTACTTAAATCCAAAGGGAATAAGGATTTGTTGGTTTTTTCTTGGATATATATTGAAAATAGAAAAGGCTATTGGATTTACTTACATTGACTTATTGTCTCGAAGCCAAAAGATACTGCAAAAAAGTGCTCCCTTAAGATATTACATTTTTTGCTACTTTCAGTTGCTGGGAGACCATAAATATGTCTGGAGGCATTCAGCATCCTTATTTGAAGACAGAAGTTTTTGCTCATTATGATAAATAAATTAGGACTTAACAGGTAGTCGGACACAAATTGAGAAAAAATATTAGGAGAAGTGACTATTGACAGAAACTTAGAATGTTGGTGGTTGAAAACAAGAGGCTATCCATTTGACAGTATGATCATTGACACCTAATTTGTATAGTGATTGTGTTTAATTTCTAGTTGCATATATCAGATGTTTTGGATATACCTGACTTGATCATCAAGTCTAGGCACTTTTGAGTATGGCAAGAATGGATTAGTTCTTGAACAACTCTGATATTGTCAAAGTGAGTCATTTCCTTTTCTTTTGTCAGATGGTGCAGTGCGTTCAACCCCTAGGTTTTGAAGGGAGTTTTGGCTTGTTACTTCTTCAGTTTCAAGCATGGCAGACAAAAGTGTTCCATAATATCTAGTTGCACAGTTTTTAATGGACAATTGGTCTTGTGGGCATTGCCCTTCTGGAGTATGAAGAGTACTGATAAAATTGATATGTTTCTAGTTCAGATGCATGAATATTTTTTGAATTTGTGTCTTCCTCTTTGATCCATTATACCTATTGTTGTTGTCAATATGCATTCTTCTTTTGCTAAGCCAAGGAGAATTGATGGATTCAATTTCATTCTTCCTATTCAAGAAAGGGAATGAAACCTATTTCCTTAATAATTGATCAGATTCTAGCCAATTGTTGTTGGATAGTGTGTAGTTGCGTGAATAGATTACCAAAGGCGGATTTATTCAACTCCTGTGTGCTGTTCCACATAATTGTGCTTGTGGATAAATCAGTATATCGCTGATCATTGAATGACTGGAGTATTGCCACCATTGAGCTACCTTGTGCTAAAATCAAGACGAGTGAGCCACCTGTTTTCAAACCTGAACACAAATAGAGTTCTTTGTATCATTGGGAATGAGATGGATGGTAGGGTTGGTTAGTGGTCAGAGAGCAGTTCTAAAACGTATTTTCCATCTGATAATTGTTCCAAAGCCAGCCCTCTTTAAGAAAGAGACAATTAAGATTTACAACTAAATTATCACCAGACCTGAAACCACAACAATTCCCGGTACAAAATGTACCAGATTCGGAATTGGAACCAATTTGTTTGCAGATTCAGGTAAGGCACAATATTTTTAGGACAGAATTGTTCAAAATCGTACTCAAGCATACCCAAGTGATTCCAATTGCATTGGGGCAATTCCAAAGCAATTTTGCAGCATTTCCAAGCATCAAACATTGTTTTCAATGCAATTTAACTGATTTTCTTTGACTTTGAACCTTCAAAAACTTGCTCCAAACCAATTTCGTAACTAATACAAACACAAACAAAAACATATTCTTGGCTCCTCAAACTTTTCTTTCCATTTTTTGATTCTATCATGCTGCTTCTATGCCAACCATACAAGTATCTGCCATTGCGCATTTTTGAATATCTTGTGATATGCTCTTACCATTTTCAATTATTTTTTGATGGTATCAAGTTATTAGATAGTAAATTACAATTGCAATTTTGTAAAGTTTGACCAGCGGCCTTTTTAATAAACCAATATTTCTCAAGTAGAATTCAAAGAAATAATTGATGTACATAGCCTGCAAACTGCCATCATGGAGACCCTGTTTCTTATGCATTTTGTTTTGTTTTAACTACTAGTTGTTTAACAACATGCATCAGGGATGTGGTCTCCATGACTTTAGTTTGCAAGTTACAAAGCCTACATTTCTTTGATGCATCTTGTTAAACAAAAAAATCCAAAAACATTTAGCCTAACTGCTTGGCTGCCTCATTTTGAAACCAAAACTACATTTGTAACTATTAAATTGTCTGTTTTGTTTTCCAAACTTGATGCCTTAGGGATTAGAATGGCAGCCAGTTCTAGCTCTATGGACCCACCCCACTTCAAAGGTGACCTAAGTTCACCTTTGTGAAGGCATGTAGAATTAATAGAGCAGATTCCAAGTGGTGGGACATATGTTTGAATATACAATGGATGTGGTCAGAGGTATACAAGCTCATACAATTCATTGAAAGCCCATTTCTATGGCATTCTAAGCACGGGAATCAAAGTTTTCCCAAGGAAGAATGTTGTACCTATGGTTCTTTTAACCCACCTACATCATTTAATGCAATGTTCCACGGGGATGTGCCCCCCCTTAAAATCCTCACGTTTTCAAGGCGGGGATGTCAATTGGGTGCGGGGACGTCCCCCCACCATACCACCACCGCTGCTCAAGACCCAAGGATGTTTTCAAGACATCCTCCTCAAGGAGGGGGCATTTCTAGGATGCCCCCTTGTTTGGGGATTGCTTAGGGACTCCAAGACATCCAAAGGACTTTGAGGAGTCTCCAAACTATCCTAGGGACTTCTAAGCATCCCCCATGGTAAGAAAATAAAAAACTTCAACATTTTTTAAAAATCAAAGTGTTTTCAGCTTGCATACCACAAACCCTAACCCTAATGGTCTATGGGCTCCACGCAAACCCTAAGCAATCACAAAAAATTTATAAATAGGCATCTAACTTCTAAGCCTCATTTCAAATCACTTCTAAATTTTAGAATTAGTAAGGGCTTGGTGCTGCAAAAAATAATTGATAAAATTGTTAAAAGGACATTCACCATGAAGGTTTGTGTGGTTTTTAAGGCCTTAATTTGTGCTTGGTGATGGGGGCTCCACCTGTCAATCCCATGTATCACTACAAGGAACATGCCAAAGGCATTATCCCAAACCTTGTCGGGGACTCTACCCATAGATCCCCCGCAAGGGGAGCTACCCCTTGACCTTGCTAGAGGCTCATCCCCCAAACCCTCGTGAGGGGCACTACCCTTTGACCCTGCTAAGGGATTTGCTTCCATACCTCCACCCACCATTGTTAATGTTCAATGCAATCATTGCCATGTTTTTAATGTTTTGTAGTTTAAACTTAGTATGCCAAAGTTTCATTTGCAATTCTTATACTTATTCCTTACACATCTTTTTATAACTAATTTTTCAAGTACTACATGTATTTGTGCTATGCCCACCGCCCCCCCACGGCCACCCCCCCCACCCCCACGGCCACACCATTGTCCCCTCACCATCCCCTTTGTCCTCTCATCCCTAAAACCCGTCCCCCCATCAAGAAATTTTGTGGAACTATGATTTAATGTCAACAATGATGATGATGATGGTGTTGGTCTTGATGAAGACCCATATGATGCTGATTAGTGATTGCATTATTTTAATATATTGAACAATGAATATCTATCATAACATTTGAATTTGACAATTTGATATCAAATTAGTACATTGTATTTGTAATATTATGGTAGTTTTGTTTAGCATATACATGATATGTAGTATTCTGAACTTAAATCTTTGCTTCAGGCTGCAAATATATATCTATTTATGATCTTATATTTTTGTATAGATATACCCAAAACATGCCCAGCCCAAAAGAAAATTGTCATACTGACATAATGTACCCATGTACCCATACCCATACCCAATTCTAATTCAGTAACTGAGCTTTACAGCTAATGTTTTGAGACCCTTTCAACGATTTCACCAAGCAAACTGCCTTGTGAGAATTCCATTTCCATCAGAGTGGTAGTGTTTTCCGATCGATGAAGAGTTGCAAGAATTTTGTGGTTGAATTTAGGGCCACCTTTCTTCTCCCCAGGATGTGATGGATGGTGTTGAAATATCCCGTGATAATTAAATGTGTTGGTTAAGAGATCAATATCCATTCCTGTAAATGCATGAGCATCAGAACTCTTTGATTTCACATTGAAAGCTCTGAGACATTTGCAGTTGGTATTTGGAGGGATTTTAGTGGATCAGGCATTTAGACATTAGAAATTGATCAAATTGCATGCATCCCCAACTGTCAAGAAGAATATCGGGGTTTTTTGTTTCTGTGTTTCTTGCAGTAGGGAAAGAACTACTTGTTTAACTTTCATCAGATCTGTAAGAAATAGGCATTTGTTTGGAAAGCCTAATCCCCTTACATTTAAAGACAATCTTCCACATGGATATGGATCTAGCAAGTCATCTGCTTCTCTAAGTTATATCTATGTGCTCATTCTCCTGGGATTGAGGATACTGCTCATTGTTAGTTGCTCTTTTTGGTGCCTAGCTCTAAAGTTTTTGATCCACTGTTTATTGTATACCTCTGTCTTCTTCTATGCTCAAAGTGTCTCTCGCTCATTTGCATTTCTTTTTTGAGCTGTTGAGGATAGTGACCCCAGAAACTGAAAAGAATTGTGTATGGGAGCCCTTTATTGTTGAATATGAAGATGTTTGGCTTTGTTTCAAGAGGAAGTTGCATGATTAGTAGCTGTATAATGTTAATTGAATTAATATAAAGGGAGCTCTTGTTTTGACTAACCTGATGAGTAAGTGAATAGAGGAATGGCTGCCAATGAGGGTGTTACATCTGCAGAGTCCATTTTTTTCATTGTTGTATCCTTGAAAGGATCAGATGAATTGACTCTTGTTAGTGCCGAAGATTATGTATTCCATGTTTTTCCTTTTCTAAAAAAAATTTTCTGCGATCTTCCCTCTTCTTGTCACAGATTTGCAAAGTTTTGACGTCTTGGGGCAGGATAGGCTCCCTTGTACCTGCAGATGGGACCTTTGTTTTTGAGGGTCCACCATCTGTGCTCCATTTCACAAAACTATGAAAAAACTTCAGGGGGAGACACCATATTGAGATAACATCTATTCTCCTTGTAGTGAATACAGATTTTACAGTAGGACAATGTGCATAGTCTTGCAAGAAAGATCTCAACTCAGATCTGTTTACAGATGTCGAACCACTCGCGAGGATCTGGCTGTAATTTGGGACTTGCAATGGTGGATACACAGGTAAAGAGGCCATGGCCTCCCCCCACAAGGAGCTAGGATGTACAGGAATTAGAAGATTGAGGGAATAGTTCAGATCTAATTTGGTAACGGCTGAAACAACCCTATATGTATAAGGGGTTATGATAGGAATTATAAGTCTTGTCAGCCAGCCATTGTATTGTAATGATGTTGCTCGTTATGAATATCAACTCAGTTGAGGTAAATGGGATCCATAAATGCATCCAGTAAAAATAGAGCAGTAGCAAGGTAGTAAATAACCCAAGGAGAAAAAAAAAAGTGACTAAAAATAAAACATTATAAATATCTCTTATACAAAAAACTTCCAGTTCATAAGCTTAAGTTTCAACAATAGCTTTCTAGTTGATGGTAAAAGGAATATTATTGATATTGTCTGCATTTTTAGTTGTAATTCCATCTTAGGTTAGACTACCCTATCATCTTATGCAATAGTTCGGAAACCACCCAACAATGTCATGTGACATCAAGAAACAATTACAAGGATTTCTTAAGGAATGCAACAAAAAGATGGTAGAAATTGTACACCTGGGTCATACCGAAAATAGGTTTTCAGAAACCAAAATAGGAGATCAACTACAAAAGGATTCCCAATGAATGTCTACTTTAGAAATCAACATTGAGCAACAGCTTCTTCAACAAGCTAAGCCACAAGCATTTCGCTAAATATGAAGTTCTATGAAGCATGGATAATAACTTTTTATCACAAGCAGAAGAAGCTCTTGGCAAAACTGGGAAATGGGTAGGTCTGTGATTTTCAGTCGAAAGATTTGTTGACAAAATATATTTAGTGAAAAAGCTTCATATTAAATGGGATTAAAATTTATTATTTTTCAAAGATTCGACTATGGAAAAATCAAACATTAAATTATGTATGAACATCTGTTACAAATAAACTCTTGGAAGCATATAAGCTTAAACATTTCCTTAAGATGAAGATAAGTATAAGCTCGAAACATGGATGTTTTGCACAAAATAAAAGTGCCCCATTGACAATTAAAAAACATTATGTGTTGGATCTTACAAAGAATATATAGAATAAACAGTGCAAATTATGGATACAAATTCTTCAAAGAAAGTGTGTCCCATGAATAGCATCAAAAAAATATATATGATTAATCACTTATAGCCCAAGGTCAATTGTTACACAGGTTTATTAGTCATCAAATTACCTCAGTAGATGATGACTAAGGAAAAAAGACTGGTCAAAAGGTTATGTCGTCAATGTGCTCCATCTGAACTAGTTGAGAGTAAAGGCAAGACGAGCAATAAAATGTTCATTACATAAATCAAAAGACTAGAATGCTTGTTTGTCACAGAAATGACTAATGGTGAGTGTGCATTGAAAAGGTGCCAAAGATATATTATAATTACAGCACTCGTGTGAAGAATGCAGACTAGAACTAGAACAATCGATTTCAAATGGATCAAAGTTCAAACAATTAAAATAACTAAAAAGATTTGTTAATTGATTGAAGGTATGTTAGTCCCAAATACAAATTTATATTGAATATCTCACTAGATAAACTAATCCTTGAAAAAGTAAAACTGTAATGAAAAAAGTTGATGTTTTTTTTGTTATTATTCTTATAATTCTCAAAAAGGATTTTATTTGATTGCAAAGGCTTAGAATGGTTCTTTTTGTCCAAAAACTGATGAGCATGTATTTATAGATTTTAATTTTTCACAAGTCGATGAATGCACAAAAGTTACAAACTCACCAAACCTATTCCTCTGTAAAGTGCATGATGATGTAGAAAAGGCCAAGCACCTTGTCCATGATAAGGTTCATAAATGCATAATGGTTGCCCTGTTCTTTCCAGCTCCCCATCATCTCTTTCATGCAGCTCACCTTTTGTTCTTTCAGCCCTTTTAGCACTGCGATAAACATCCTCCCAAGTTCTCTTCATCCGGTCTCTTCTTTCTTCTAACTGTAAAATATGAACACAAATTTATGTAATACACATAAAATATAGAGAATGGAACAAAATACCATGTAGATTAAAAGAGCACCTTTAAAATGAACTTATTCTTCCTCACCATACCTCTTCTTCTTCCCTCCTCTCTCTGTCTTCTGCCATTTCTTTTTCCTTTTCTTCCTTCCATTCTGATGAACTGAAAGTTTCTTCTTGTATACTGCTACCATTTAAAGAAAAATCTTCTCGGGGAGGAGTCTTTGTCCACAACTCCTCAACCTGGAAAACTATACTAGTATTTTTCAAATCTTGCTTTAAATCATCTGATTCTAATGTTTCCTCTATTAACTGCCACTGCCACGCTCCTTTTATTGTACCTGGAATTTCAGAAGCAGGGAGTGGAACTGCTGTTTCAGATGGGAGCTTTAGAACATTCTCAAGTATTGCAGAGTAGCCTTGAATAGAGTCAGAAGCCATTAGATTCTTAGCATGTAATCCACCCTCCAATGCAATCTTGTGGGCTAAAACAGATAACTTTCCACTTGATATTGCCACAGTCAATGCTTCTGTCATCATGCTAACATTTCCAAGTGGGAAAAGAAACCCATGTTTTCTGTCTTCAATCTGTACATATTGAATGATTGAAAGGACTGTCTGCTTCAGCATAAATAGAATTGAAATCATATTACCAGAACACAAATGCTATCTTAAACAAATGGATGCCGTTAGTATGTTCAATTTACATTGTATTTTGGTTAAACTCAGACCTTTTGAACTTACATATTTTTGTATAATAGTGAGGTTGGGAGCAATTATTGGCTTTTTGAAGGACATTGCCCGCAGCAGAATAGATGGAAATGCCTGTTCTTCATGAATGGACCCATAAACCACCAAATCTGCTATACTCATTATGCCGTTGACATCATCATCACTACAAATGTGTCGCACAACCCCAGCCAGAAATCCCAACCGAACTGCAATTGCCTACAATCACCATAAGGAAAATGTCACCTCAAAAAGTTGGCATTAGTTTTGCAAAGGAAGAGCCTGCAAGATCCTACCAACAAAGACTGCACTTATTTTAACTTTTTTAGAACATAGAAACTACTAACATGCCTTTAAGCCACTTATTCATTTTTAATACAAGTACTTCAAAGACGCTATTAGCAAAGCAAGATACTGACACATATACATGGCATTTTGGATTCAAATCATGTGCATGCTTAAAAGTTAAAGACACAGACCTCATTCTTTCATATCCATATAGTGCTACTTTTTTAAGTTATGTTTCTTGCCTAGGCACAAAATGAAGTGCTCACATTGTATAGGTTTTGGAAAAATATGAATCGACAAGACCAGGTATTCTTAAACCATTAGCACTCTGAACTGATTCTTAGTTTAATCAATAAGTAATTCTCAGTGGCTTGAGAAATCTATCCATTAGCTTGAAGATTCCAATGAGTACTGAAATGCCAAATTCAAGATAAGCTCCACTACACATGAAGTTGACATGTCAGAACTATAGAACCTACACTTCTACCATCACAATATTTGATAGCAAGCTGCTCTAATTCTCTTGTTCTGAGCAATTCTCAATCTCCTAAATCAAGTTCATCAGCATATTTGCAGAAACATCCCTGGAATATTACAAGGTCAACTATTAAGTTCCTAATTTAAGACTATGGAACTCCATTGCCTGTAATAATTAAACACATCTGCAAGTTATTTAGAAAAATACATCTGAACCTGGATGAAACACATTTTTGTTGCAGCCACTTTGGGAATAAGACAGGATTCATAGAATAACCTAATGTTCACTAGTATAAATTTTATAAACATTCTAGAAAATAGTTTTCTTACATGCATGCCTTGCCTTTCTTATGAGCAGATGCTTTAACAAAATTAAAAATTTGAAAGATGTCATGTGTACTCAACCATGCTAGCAAAGAAATTGAATTTCATTAACTGAAGAATTTAACACTCTTCCACTTATAATTGAGACCAAACCCCTCTTAGATGATATTTACTAATTTTCAAAGTGATGAGGATCAAATCATATAATTATCAATTACATTTTTTTATTTTTCAAGCAATAAGGATCAAAACACATAATTAGCAGTTCTTGCAATATCATTGTGCCTATTCCATTGTAATGGTTTCTGGCTTCAAAATTTATTGATAGTCAAAGAGGGCATATTTATAGACCTCGTCAATATCAATCTGATTGATTCAAATCTATAAACACTCAAATGAAACACCTACTGTAGAAACTACTATATATAAATACACCCCTCACCTGCAAAGCCACACCATAGGTGCTGTTTAAATTGTTATTAACGAAGGCAATCCTTAATGAACTGTTCATAGCATTGCCCACACTAAATTCTGCAATTAAGGGCACAATTGCCTGCATTACCAGTGCATGCTCTTTCCATACACCTGGGTAAGAAAAAGGACTTCCAACAACCACAATTACGAAGTTGTCTGATGTGAAGCCTAATTTGGATTGCATTTCATGTCTTGTATGCACAGCCATAAAATGTTCTGCCTCCCATGTTTCCTTTGGTGAACCAGGAATAACAAAGAAGTTCCCACAGTCAAGTATGGAATACATCATCTGCCAGTGGAAAATTTTATTAATTAAGGATATTTCATCTCAATTGCCCCATTTGAAAGCAATTAAAAAACTCATCAAGGTAAAATATCATCAAAATCTATATATTTAAATTTGCATTATTGTAAACACACCACACAAAGTTGATCATTGAAGATTACCGTCATAGCATAGTCTGGAAAGACAACCACATCAGCTCGACCAAATGCAGACTTCCAGTCACTGATGCTTTTTCTATGTTCATTTGAAGTATAAAGCCTTAGGCGCACTCCTAAAGTATTCTCATGAATAATCCATACCACAGGTACCATTTTAAAAGGGTCCTGCATGAGGCTGTAAAAACAAGTGAATCTAATTGTGATTCTTTCCTACAAAATCATTTACATTCAATGGCACCATCAGAAGAACTTTCTAATACATCAAATTAGATATTATAGTTAATAAAATTCAACAAAGATCTCGTATAAAGTAAGGTTTACAAAGCTAATATCTAGTGTAAAACAGCTCTCCTGAAATCATCAAGTTATATATCTACTTCAGGAAAGACAGAAAATAATAAAATATATAGGAACTAGTTTGTGCCTTAATAATTCAACAAAGTACTTACTGTTGGGAATTAGTGTTCACATAAGCATTTAGGTTAGCTATAAAGTTGTTGACAAACAACTTAATATTATTGTTAGAATATAGTATTGTTAGTGTGGTTTGTTAGAATATTATAGGATAATATATTATTAGTTGTACGAGAGATTATAGTTATGTGAGTTGTTAGAACAACTCATATTATTAGGGAGTGATTCCAATAATGTAGGAGATCAAAATTCTATATAAGTTTGTATTGTATTGAACGACAAAGAGATATGGAAATAAAATAATATTATTATTGTGTGTATAATTTTCTGTCTCTGATCAAATTTCCAATATGGTATCAGAGCAGGTTTAATGAAATGGGTTGGTGAGATTATTCTCCAACCCGATTATCTGGAAATCCCAATGAACCTGCATTGTTATAGGCTATAAGATAGTGAACATTAGGATTAGTCTCTATAGAGTATTTTATTTGGTTGGTCAAGGCTCGTTAGATTTGTTGCCATTAAGTGACAAGAGGAATCAAACAGTGGTCTTGGCAATTGTATGTGCACATTTTGGAATATCTGGTTTGCTTAAGGAGTCTCAACTTCATATTTAAAAAAAAAAAATTGATTGTCAAAGCAATTGTGGTTTAGAAGATAAGCGAGAGCAGTGAATTTTAGGTACGAAAGCTTCCTCTAGCATACAAGAATTGGTTCTGCCAGTGATTGCAGATCAGGGTGCCCACTGAGGAGAGTTAGTTAACCCTTTATCTGATCTGCACCTGTTCCCACGCTGCCTCTATTCGCAGACTCAATGAACCTATGAAGGGGTAGAGGAAGAAGCAAGCAATGTTCACTACAGCTATGCATGTTTCCAAATGTGAAAGTGTACAAGATCACGAGTTGAATTGTGGAGATAATAGACATGTTGTTGCCACGATTTCATGTTAGCATCTAGGATCATTTTTGTGGTGGTCCAACGCCTATGTCGCATTTCCATCCATCAACTTCCATCCAACACTGAACGTTAGCTCGATGTCTCCTAGGAGGAATAATTTTCTCTGTTGTTGATCCTAACATGCAGCCACGATCACTCCAATGGTCATTCCTGTACCCGAGATACATTTCAGGCTTTCCATCAGGGGGTATCCATGGTGATCTACCAAACGAGATTCGTGTGCCACAAATCGCAAGGTGCTGATGCATCTTCTCTAGAAACTCGGCCAAACCACCAGTTTCTAATGACATAGAGATAAGTGATTATTTATTTCAGATTGCATGTATCTCAATGTGGTCTGTGATAGGAGTTATTGCCGCAGCAAAATAGCCAAGATTATGTTCCTTATCTATGCAGCCTCTCAGGTTTGCATGATCCTCAACAAAAGTATTGTATGTTCTCTCAATGGTGAAAGCACTCACTTGAGCAACCTCAATTATTCGTCCTTCTCTCTATTTTTTAAAATAGCTAAAATTCTATGGTGACTAGGATGTGATGGAAGCCAAATTAGGTTTGATGATAGTGCTATGGTTGTAGTGAGTAAATAGGGAAAGAATTTGAAATTTTGACATTGCCAGAGCATATAGTTTGAGGCATGCTTGACTTACGTGAAGTTTTGGTCAATAAATATTTATGTGCATATTTCTTTTAGAGATTTATTTGGTAATATACATATTTTGTTTTTTGATTTGTATTTGGAGTGCATGATCAGTGGTACCCAACACTCCTTGTAAAAAGTTCACATCAAAGGGGGCATTTTATAATTGAGCTTCAAAGACAAATTTGCTGAGAAAGTAGCAAATTAAATGGAGGATGGAGGCACAAGAGGTTGGAGGACACTCAGTGACCTCTCGTCAGTCACTAGCAACGGGGTTGCATAATTGTTTTAGTGAAAAAACTATTGCACCAAATCGGCTAAGGTCAAGGGTAACTTCCAATGGCAGTGGTAGTTTCCTATGCTGTTAGAGATTGAGTGGCAGCGGTCAACAACAGTGGCTACAATTGAGAACATTGTAAACATTTCCCTCTTAAATTTGAAAGGATGAGAATAGAGACATCTTTAATGCTGTAAAGTTGTAAACAGTTGTATAGGAGAGCAGCTGATTATAGTGATCCTCTGACTGTCCGACTTCTTGGAAGTGTGGGCGGTCGATGATGAGTTCACTGGAAGAGAAAGCAGGATAAATTCTCGTATGTAGGTGATCATGTACAGCAAGATCCAAATAGCAGTATGCAGACCTAAAAATATGTGTAGCCATATGATTCTATTTCCAGCTCATGTTATGTACTTTCTCTCCATGTTCACACGAAGGGGGTGTTGGGAATTAGTGTTCACATAAGCATTTAGGTTAGCTATAAAGTTGTTGACAAACAACTTACTATTATTGTTAGTGTGGTTTGTTAGAATATTATAGGATAATATATTATTAGTTGTACAAGAGATTATAGGTATGTGAGTTGTTAGAAACTTAGAACAACTCATATTATTAGGGAGTGGTTCCAATAATGTAGGAGATTAAAAATCTATATAAGTTTGTATTGTATTGAAAGACAGAGAGATATGGAAATAAAATAGTATTATTATTGTGTGTATAATTTTCTGTCTCTGATCAAATTTCCAATACTTACAATCTAAAAATATACTAGAAGCAATCTCCATCTAAATAATAAGAAGATTGCATAGTTTAAAATAAATTATTAATAAACTACTCTATTTAATAACTTATAACCATCGACTTCAGCCCAAATAATGGAGCACACATCAGAAATCTACCTTATTTCCTTGCATTGGCAATACAAAAATCATCATCATATATGGCAGTGTAAAATGTGATATAGGAATCACTTCTTGAATATGTATGTTGCAGTGTAAAAGGTGCTCTATGAATCACTTCTTGGCTTCCTCAAACAACTCTCAACTTAAACAGTAGATGCGCTTTGCTAATCACAATTTAAAATATGATTGTACTTTGAATCACAAAATCAATTCTGGATATTTTGCACAATAACCATCTTCATTATGAGAAACAGCATAGAAAAGGTTGTACTCTATATACAATAATAAAAAGGTTTTGACCTAGCATGACATCCACATAAATGTAAACTTTCGGTAAAAGTTAGGACCTGTACTTCCTTGTTTCAAGGGTCTACCAAGTTGTTAATAGATAGAATGAGAAAAATATCAATGAAAGCTATCAGAAAAGGAAATGGCTTTTCTCAAGTCAGGAAAGTACAAGGAAAGAATGTCTCACCTAGAAATGACACTTTTTGCTTCAAGAGAGTTGACAACCACACCATCATAACTACAATATAATGTCAAGAAAAATTGGCATAATATTAGGCATCAATTAAATTTGATTAAACTACAACTGCACATGTAATACTATACTCAATACTGTATGCATACAATTTATCACCCAAATCCAATTTATTGCCAATTCAGTCAAAATATCACACACAAATTATGATTCAACCACTCAACCTTGAATTTTACTCCAAATACAAAGTAAAATCACGAAGAGTTCCTAAGAATATTTAACTCACTTTAACCAGTCGACCATGAATGGTTGATGTAGATTACTTCGCAGTATATTGATGGTAGTTCCCATCTTCTCCCAAACACCACGAACAGGCCCATCTTCAAGAGAATACAACTGCACAATGCAATATCGTCTTAACGTAGCTGAATCAAGCACTACATTTAACTATTGTGTTAAACAATTAGAACAGAAGAATAAAAATGTGAATGCCCTGGCAATAAATAAGACTCTAGCATCTTGTTTGACACAACAGAAGATATGCAGCTCACTACATGAAGGGGCCTTACGGAAGTGGTTGAAATTGTAAAA
Organism: Sequoia sempervirens; assembly: GCA_007258455.2. Taxonomy (NCBI): domain Eukaryota; kingdom Viridiplantae; phylum Streptophyta; class Pinopsida; order Cupressales; family Cupressaceae; genus Sequoia; species Sequoia sempervirens. Next base: position 71,633,715 of record VDFB02109042.1, on the reverse strand, counting down.
CACGGTAGAGGGTGTGGACCTGGTTTGGAAAATAACTAAGTTACCAGTTCGGGTACGGGTCCAGATACGGGTATGGCAGTATGGCAAATTTTTTTCTGTGGGTACAGGTACGGGAATATATATATGTATGTATGTATGTATGTATCATCTATGTATGTAGTACAAAATTTAAAATTATATAATATAAAACAATGATATTCATAATTGCCAATAAAAAAATATTTAAATACCTCATAATTTGCAAAAATGAAAATACTCATACATTCATAATTCAATGATTTGTCAAATGTCAATACGCAATGAAAATTACAATCAATATTTAATAATCTTCATATTGCTCTTCATCAAAAGCATCAAAGCCTAAGCTTTCTAACATTTGGTTCAGTTTCACTTGAACCACAATGAGTTACAATGCCACTTCCACTAGCCATGTACTGTACAAGCTGCCTCATCTAAAGATATTTTTTGGCAAGTTGTGCAACAATAACGTCTAAGCCAACACACTCAAGAGTTAGATCCCAATTCCTCGTCATCCCCTCATTGTAATCAAGTTTCTTATGTGACAAGAGATCCTAATAACTAGAGGGGGTCTGGGAGTAGAGACCTCAATGGAGTTGAGGGGCAGCACCCCTCATTACGTACGTGTGACATTTTCACATACCTTTCAAACGACACAAACCTTTATGACGCATGCCATTTTAACAATTTTGTCACTTAAGGGAAAAATTATGTACGCAAGCATTTTTTTGTTTATAGAAATGTTCTAAAAAATTACTTTTTTTTTCTGCTTTTTTTTGGGGGAACCCTTGGGTCCCCCTGGGTTCGCCTGGGTTCGCCCAAGGTACCTCCTGGGCACCCCAAGAGGGACCCTGGGAGAACCCAGAGGCGAACCAGCAAAGAACAAGGACCCATACCATACCCACACAGGTACGGGGGGGAAAAGTGAAGAACCCAGTAACTTAGGAAAATAATTAACCATTTTTATTTTTTTGTAATTGGGTTTACCTGACATAAAGAGCTTTTATTTTTAATGGTTAATACATATTACTTTTTCATCTTGAAAGATGAGTAATGAAACATGATCCAAAGCATGGATCCCAAAATCATGTTACCAAAGATATTCCAGAAGATGTATTGTGTTTATTTAGGTCACAAGAAGATGGAGGACTATTTCATTTGGAAAAGTACTATTTCGCACAAATTTGAATTTGCTGCACCTAAATTGTAGCATTTTGACTTGCTTTAGCAAAAGGAATTGATCTGTACTTTCTATACCTGAATATCAAATAAAGCACCTTTTCTGATATTTAAGTTTACTCGATGTGATGGAACTTTTGGCCACCTGCAATGGTTATTATCTTGCTTATTTAGTTTTTATAAAAATTATTTATTCATAATTTAACAGTGTTTTATCTGACTGAGGTCATGTTTGCTGACAGACTGAGGCTGCAAGTTATTGAGTGTGTTGGCATTGTCCAGAAAAGATGGAATGCCACATGAAGTGTATAGTTGGCAATGGCAAAGAGATTTAGGCGGCATTTAAATTTGACAGTTCACTTCTCGTACTGCTTTTGCATCTTGCCAAATGATGGATGATAGAGCAGCAGTTACCACCTTTCCATGGGCAATTTCACCAACCGTTTGGACAGTTGTTGGTGACAACTATTTTGGAGGACATTTGGTATTCTACAAGGGCCATCCTTACCTATTACCATGTGTGCGCATTCCTCTTCTGGGGGAGGCGCAATTCATCTTGCTGGGGGCTGTTTTGCTCTTGTGTGACACCATACCTTACCCTATTACTAGCTACAACTGCACTGTTGGCAGCAATAGCTAACACAACAGTTGTTACATTTTGGGCAGCAAATCCAGAAGACGCAGAAGGTGAAGAAACAAAAGAGTAAAGATGCTGGACATCTTCATCTTTAAAATAGTGATGTGATGGAGCTTGATAATGTGAAGAAGAGCCTTTGTAAATCCCATTAGGCAATGTATACACATGCTATAATATGGATTAGTGACATAAGGAGCATTGCTCACTCTTCTAGGAGTTTTCTGCCCATTTGGGGGTTTCTCCTGAGTTCATTCTTGTGTTGCATATTGTCTATTTGTATGTGATGCAAGTTTCTATTTTTCAAATTTGAGATGTTGTCTTAGACCTTTAATGCACATTATGGATAGCCACTAGAGGTGGTTGATTGCACATAGAGGAAGTCTAAAGCATCTTGTTTTATAATTTATATCCATAAGTTGATGGATAGCCACTAGAGGTGGTTGATTGCACATAGAGGAAGTCTAAAGCATCTTGTTTTATATCCATAAGTTGATGTACTAGAGTGCAGCATAGCTACCTCATCTTTATGGATTAGTTTGTCATGTCCCATGTCCAATCAATCTAAGTCTTTACATATTAGGTCTGTACTTATGCCCTCCCTGTTTCCATCTGCAATGTATTTTCCCTACTTGCGTATGCTTTTTCTTCCAACCCCACTCTTCCCTTCTTGTCGGACTTTCACACTTTCCCTTACTAGCATGCCCATTACTTGACACCCAATGTCTCGTTCTATATTTTGAGTCTTGTGATATGGCCGACCCCCAATCCCCAATATATTCACCTATGTTTTTGTTTCCCTCCTAACTTCCTAGCATGTGTTGTATTATTTCAAATAGTCTATTTTTGGTGCCATTAATTTTAAAGTAGAATCTTTCCCACCCATTATCATTGTTGAAATTTGAGGTTGTGGGTGTGCATGGTGGCTAACCTGTTTTGTTTGTGGACGATATAAAAGAGCAAATGTTTTCATTCGGGATCAACATCTACACTTAACCAAATTCCTTTCAAAATCCATTTTGAGCACTTTGTTCAAGTGTGGGAATCTTAGAATGAAAACCCTAGTGATTTCAAAAGGTGATCTCATGCAAAGTCCACATTTGAGCTTCATTAGACGCAAACTCCAATCGCATTGTATTAATCCAATTTGACATCGTTGTTGGTATGAATTGTTGTTGTTGCATAATCATTTGAAAATAATACAATCGTTATTGTAATAAGAAAGAGAGCGGGAATCACATTTGTCCTTGCTATTCATTATAATAAGATCAAGTGTTATGTTGTCATTGTTGATCGAAGTGTAATGAAATTGTTGATGTATAAACAGTAATTTAAATGTGAGTTGTCTAAGATCTAATTAAATAATAGGGCCCAATAGTGTTGTTATTCAACTAATAAGTGTTTGTGGAAGGTTAAGAATTAGGTTTGCCTTATTGTTTTGGCCCAAGATATTACATAGTTTAATCAACTCATGGTTTGCAAGGTAATCACACACGAAACAATTAGGTGGAGTAGTAAAGAATTTGAGTCTAGTCTATGTTTGACAAGGCTGCATTCCCTGAGAAATTTTCGTTGTCCCCATTCCTGAGACAATTTGCAAATGCGAGGATGGCTGGATAGGAAACATCCCTAGGGCCATCGCCTATGAAAAAAATTGGGAAACATTTTGAAAACACCAAGAATAGGGGACAAGAAGGAACATCCCAAGGACAATTTGGTCATTTCCTATGACCCAATGCTCTAAAAAACCCTAAAAATAAAAAATAAAATCCCCTAAAAATTGTTTCATCTACGATTTGTCGATTTGTTTTGGTTTCATAAATTTCCTCTACCAATTTTGAATGCAAAGAAAGAAATCTTCTTTTGAAATTGCACACTGTTGTACCCAAAACCAAAATTTTTGCTTCACTAAGGCATTTTGCTTAATTGAGTCTTAAATCTTGTTAAAGTGATGTCAGAAGGTCGTTTTTGGGGTTTTTAAATATGGAGTTGGTGTTAGTGTCATGTCAGTCTGTTACTGAAGGAATTTGAGAAAAGTGAAAATCTGAAGGAAAATCGTCAAAATTTTCTATCTCTGGAGAAGGAAGCACATTTTCAAATGGGCGCCCTATCTTTTAGGGGCTCAAATCCTGTTTTTAGGGTTTGTCACCTCCAGCAGACTTTTGTCCGGCATCACGTCAGCTTCGCAACGAGCTATCAAGCTTGTCAAACGGACCTGTTTCATGTAAGTTATGGGAGATACAGTGCAAAACGAGAGGAGAGCCAGAATTGGCTAACACTGGTGAAAAGCGCAACTTTTGGAAAGGGGGCCCATCTTTTTGAGGTGTCAGATGAAGGCTTTTGACTAAATGCCATCTAGGATGTTTATCTCACATTTGTTCGAGCTTCGCGACGCATCCGTTAGTGGGTGAATCTGAGTTGCTGAAGTGCTTGAACCATAGGTCAAACATAGGGTCAAATCTTAGTCAAAATATCAAGGAATGAGCAAAAGAGCACTTTTTCATAGAGGCGCCTGAGCTTTTCAAGCCTTTAATGCCTTCTTTTTGATGATCTCAGATATTCAATTTGTCCGTGTTACGTTCAACTTTCCGTTGCCTGTCTCCGTCAGATCAGAAGATGATTCAGCAGCTTGCAGTCGGGTTTTTAATGTTATTTTGATCAGTTCCAGAAATGGTTAAGTCTGGAGGAAAAAGAGCAACTTTTGAAAAAGGCGCCCTTGATTTTCACCCTTAGATGATGTTTTCTAGGAAAATGTGCCTTTGCAGCTGTCTTGCAGAATGAGGTCAGCTCCGCAGTGAACCTGCGATTCAGTCCTGAAAATTGGTAAATTAGAAGTTATGAAGAATTTATTTTTCCCTTCGTTCGAAATGAAGATGTGAAAATTTGACTAAGTCTGAAGAAAAGTGCAGCTTTTCAAAAGGGCGCTTGGATTTTTGAGCCTTCAGATGTTAGTTTTATGATTTTCAGTCTCAAAGTATCTTTTGATCAGTTTTTATCCTGCTCTACGATGCACCTGTCAGCCAGCCAATCGGTGGAGTCAGTCAGCCAGTGTCAGAGGATGAACAGAGGTCCCGAGAGACGTTCAAATCCAAATTTTCATGAAAATTGGCTGAGTCTGGAATTCGCCTTAAGAGGTCAAAGTTGAGTTTTCGAAATAAGTTGACAAGTGCGCCTTAACTTGAGTTCTGACTTCAGTTAGACTGAACGATTTCTGGGTTGTCATCTTCAGTTCGTATATTGGCATGTTGAGTGATCTTTCAGTTCGCATGTTGAGTTAACTAGTTTGCATGTTCAGTTAACAACTTTGCATGTTCACTTAAACTGAAGATTATGTTTGAAAGTCAACTTGAGTTCACATGCATGGCGAATTTGGTTGAAATTATGAAGATTTTGTGAAGATGGCAAATTCATTGAATGGCAACTGGAGTTCTGAAAAGGGACGGCATATTTAGATGAAGCTTGAAGTGTGAAGTTGACGCATTTACCTTTGATTGTTAACTTCAGTTCTCAAAAGGGACGTCATAATTGGCATATTTAGATTTAAAGCATGAAGTGTGAAGATGGCTAATTCATCATTGTTAACTTCAGTTCTAAAAGGGACGCTATAATTGGAATTGTTAAGTGTGTGAATTGCATGAATTTTGAAGATGGCGAACTCAATAAAGAATGTTGATTGAAGTCAAAATCGCATGATTGTTTTAAATAAATTTGCAATTGAAGTCTTGAAAGGGAAACCCTAAAGCATGGCACTTTATTTAGCTATTTTAGTTTCAGTTAACTAAAATGAGGTCCAATCACAAGCCAAGCACCATTTCTCAAGTTTTAGTGCCTTTGTGCGAATTTCAAAGATGAAAGTCTATTTATTCAAGCATTGGCGTCCATTATTTCATCATCTTAAGCTTCGAAGTCTGTATTCTTCTTGAGCGACCAGCAAACTAAAGGTGCTACAGGTGTCAGAATTCAGCGTTCTTCATAGCAACGGATTCAAATTGTTCAGAGGAAGAGGATTCAAGACTTTATTTTCACTTTGCATGCAGGTACTTTCTTCGCATGTCAAAGAAATTCAACATATTTTCAGAGTTTGGTCATCTGGGTTTGCATACTTCAGTATTTGCAGCAAAACCCACGTCTTAGATTTTTTCGAGAAAAATGCCCCGTAGTCTTCATTCTAAAGCTCTGTGCATTTTTCTGAGAATTTCTTTGCATGTGGGCCAAAATCACATCTTTTTCGAGAATCAAGCTATCTGGGTTTGTTCAGAATTCCGTTGTGCACAAAACCCACGTTTCAGAAAAACTTCAAAAAAATTTCCTGTCTTAGGCTATTTTTAGCCTTGTCCAGAGGTTTTCAGTTTTTCCATAAAGTTCTTCAAGTATATTCGACTTTACAGTCAAGAGTTCTCATTTTCAAAATGCAGCTCAATCTCATTGATTATAAGGCAAAATCTGCCCTTACGCATAATTTTGTCAAAACTTCAGATACAGACCTGAATCATGTTTATCCAGTGGTTAATCTGAGCAGTCTGGAGGGTGTTAGCAGCAATGCGTTGAGGAATCTTGAGCGTTCCGGGTTGTTGGCAGCAGCATCTATTCCTCTTACCACTTTTGATCTCGAGTTTGTTCTTGCTTGCATCAAGCATTATGATTCATCTTCGCAACAAATCAGATCAGTTGATGGGAGGGTTGTTTGCAATCTCAAACCGAAAGATATAGAGAAATGTTTTGCTATTCCTCCGCGTTCAGATAACTTTACTGTAGTTATTGAAGCCTGTGAGAAAATATGGGATGGAGATCAACAGCGTTCGCAGAGAAAGGTAGCTCAGAAATGGCTGAAGGTTCAAAAGACTAACATGCCTAAGAAGGTTGGCCGTGGTGAATTCAAGGACGAGGTTGCTGTTTTGATAACTTTGCCCAACCGAGTTACAGGCCAAGAGGATGCTAGTACTTTCCGTTCGTGGATGTTTTACCTTATTTCCAGAATTCTTGATGGCACAGAACGTTTTGATTGGGCTATGTTGATTAGTGATTGCTTACATCAGCAGATTACTAATTTTCTCGAGTTTCATGAGTTTCACGTGATATCTTACTTGGTCTACTTAATCGCATTCCAAGGCAACTATAAGCATCTAAAGACTAATGGCACTCTCGGTGTTCAACGTATTCACGAGTATTATCCTCAGTTGGAGTTCTCTCAGTCTAAACAAAATTTCCGAGCAGTGAATGATCACTTTTCTATGAGGACAGTTAGAGATCTTGACAACGAAATGCACATTCGTATTTCTGCCGAGGCAAAATCAGCGATGGAGACTTGGGCGGATTGGTTTATCCAATTCCCTACTTTCACATACATCCGGGTTTATGGATATGTTGGAGAGCCCCTGATGTTGCCAAGGTATCCTTCAGACAAGATCATCTTCATGGAGTTTCTCAGGCAGATGCAACATGTTCATTTCTTTCTTCGCAATCGTCATAAGACTGCAGCTACTTTTCCATTTGCATTGGGGATTTTCACATGCAATGCGGCAACAGATGCCAAGCTCATGTCAACCGAGTTAGAAAGATTCAAGCTCAAAACTCATACCGAGAGGCGCTCTTATGATCCTTTGGGTCATTATGCGAACAGGTTAGAGCGAGGGATTGCACATAAGCCAGCACTTGAAGATTTCTGGGCAAATTGTGAAGATGAATTTGAGGTTCGTCGTAGTCACTATTGTAGACTCACTATTAGTCAGCTCTCTGATTACCTATCAGAAGATGTTGATGGTATATCAGATGATGATGGAGAAGTTCTTCTCAATTCATTTGTCAGAGATCAAATTGCTCGGCAGCCACTTCGTTGTAGAAACCCCTTGTTTCCCCGTTTCCTGAATCTGACTGAATTTTTTTGTGTTTTGCGTTTTTTTGATTGTTTTGGGTTTTTGTGCAATAAAGGTAAATTGCGATTTTTGCAAGAATTGAAAATAAATCCAAATAAAAATAAATCTACTCCGATAACAATAGTATCTAGGGCAAATACTGAAGACAATATATTATTTATTCTTCTGAGATGAATACAGATAGGATCCAGTTGCATGCAAGCAAAAAGCAATGAAATATTATTAAAGAACCTGGCAATCTGGCTGTAATAAATGAACTGCTGTAGCTGGTACGGCTGAGATGATAAGTTACTTTCTCTTTCCGTCTGGTGCTCTGGATAAGATCTCAAAGCTTAGGCGCCTCCAGAAATGATGAAAGATGACCTTAAGGAAAGGCGTTTTCTCCAGAACAAAGGACGGCTCCCTTAAAATGGTATGGCCAGTATACAGAAAGGTACGGCCTGGTACAGGTACGGCTAGGTCAGAAACAGCAATTAATAAATGTACGGCTTCTTCACAACTCTCCAGATCTCCAGAATATGTGCGCCTAGATGAATGAATGTCTTCTGGATGAAGACTCCTCAGAAAACCCTGAATATAAATATCTCTGATGTTTTGTGATTCCTCCTGAATGAAGAAATCTCTCAGCTGCAATAGATCAGGTGTTATTTCACACCCTTTGAACTGCTTCAATGGAGATGGCTTGTTCCCCAATGAATTTCGAGACTCAAACCCTAAGGTTCTGTGCTCAAACAAAACTTGACCAATTTTTCCAAAATCAATAATCACATAATAGCTCAAATCCCAAGGCAAATGCTATATTCTCCTCAAAAGTGTGAATTCCTCAATAATAGGGATTATTAAATAATTCGACTTTTATTCTTTTAATTTCTCAATAGTCTCCAACCAAATATTTCATTAATAATTTAATCGTCAATTGGCCCCTTCTGATGATGGCGACCCCCTCAAATCAAAATCACTTAAGTTATAATTAATTATTATAACTTTATATTAGAATCTCCATATAATTAATATTTAATTAATTCAATTAAATATTAATATCTCTCTCGTTAATCATCCGATGTCTGATCCGTCTGAAGCTGACGAACACTGAAGTGATTCTGAACACTGCCAAATCCATACTGCTAAAAATAGCAGAGGTCCCACGCTGACTGCCAAGAACTGCTAAAAATAGCAACTTCTGCAAGAAGTCTCCGAATGAGCCCAAACGAAAGCCAACTGATCAAGAACTGCCAACTGAGGCTGAGCCAAACTCCAACGTGACCCCCTATCCAGTCTATCAGCCACGAGGGTCGTGTGATAGGCTAATCCGTGCTCGAGATGTCATCGAAGGGGACATGATAGTCCGCCCTCCGAAATTGCTTGTCCTCAAGAAATCTCAATCCGGATCTGCGAATATCCTCGCTCTCCCATGTAGCATCCTCAACAGTAAATCTCTCCATTTCACCAGATATTCCCCGATAGTCCTCCTACGCAACTGCTCTCCCTATACCTCAGATGGACTCAGTACTAAAATCATTTTCCCTCATCATCTAGGAGGTAGAACTGCAGACGGTACCACACGATGACCCAACGCCTTCTTGAGGCGTGATACATGAAATACATTGTGTACCCTGCTCTGCTGGAAGCTCAAGCTCGTAAGCCACCTCGCCAACTCTCCTCAGGATCCTAAAAGGACCGTAATAACGTGGCTTAAGCTTCTCTGACCCACTCTTCCTAAGAGTGGACTGACGGTAGGGCAGCATGAGGTAAATCATGTCACCAACCTCGAAATGCCTCTCCGTCCTCTTCTGATCCGCATACTGTTTCTGCTGATTTTGTGCCTTTGTGATATTCTCCTTGAGAGCCTTCATAGTATCCTGACTCTCCTGCAATAAATCTCTTGCACTCGGCACTCTACTGTCGCTCAGTAGCAGATCTAGGAAACTCGGCGCCTCATACCCATACAACGCCATAAAAGGAGACATCTGAATGGTCATGTGGAATGTCGTATTATAGCAATACTCGCACAAGTGAATCCACTTGACCCATGCCTTCTGCTACCCTGCAATATAATTCTGAGATATCCTTCCACCCACTTATTCACTATCTCCGTCTGCCCATCTGTCTGTGGATGGTAACTGGTGCTCGGTGTAAGCTCGGTCCCGCAAAGTCTGAATACCTCCTGCCAGGTTACTCAGGAACCACTATCTCCACTCACGATGCTCCGAGGCAACCCATGAAGTCTAAATACCTCGCGAAAGAATACCTCTGCTACCTGTGTAGCTGTGTAGGTTGTGGTAATCGGAAAGAAGTGGGCATACTTCGTAAGCCGATCCACAACTACATATATGCAATCACGCCCCTGGGCTTTAGGCAAGCCCGTAATAAAGTCCATCGACAGGATTTCCCACTTCCTATCAGGAATCGGAAGTGGCTGCAATAAACCTGCCGGGTACATGTTCTCCTGCTTGTTCTGCTGACAAACAGGGCACTCACGCACGTATTGAAGAACATTCGCCTTGAGTCCTTTCCATGTGAACCTCTCCCGTATCTGCCTGTAGGTTTTGAAGTATCCGGGATGTCCTGCTGTAGGCATGTCATGAAAGGCTCGCATAACAATGTTCTTCACCTCTGACCCTGGGATCAAAAATATCCTATTCTTGTAGATGATCAAGTCATTTACAAGCGTATACCTGGTATCAACTGTTGATCCCTCAACAATGCTGGAGGCCCAACTATCCTTGGCATACTCTGCCACTATCATATGTCTCCAATCCTCCGAGATATGAACCATAGTGCTCAAATACGGTTTACGTGAAAGTGCATCAGCCACTACGTTCTGTGTACCTTTGATATATGAGATATCAAAGTCATAAGCCTGCAACTTACTGACCCACTTTTGCTGTCTATCATTGAGATCTCGCTGCCCCAAGAAGTGTCTCAAACTGTTATGATCAGTTTTAATGCAAAATTTGCTGCCAACAAGATATTGTCGAAATTTTGCTAAGGCATGCATAATCGCGAGCATCTCCTTATCATATATGCTATACAGTCTCTCTGGTCCTCTGAGCTTGCGGCTCTCATACACAATCGGGTGCTTGTCCTGCATAAGCACCGCACCAATGCCCTCACCTGATGCATCGCATTGAAGCTCGAACGGCTTCGTAAAGTCAGGTAGTGCCAAAACAAGGCATGTGGTCATCAACTCCTTGAACTTCATAAAACACTCCTGTGCCTCAGAAGTCCAAACAAATGCCCCCTTCTTCATAAATCTGTCATCGGGGCTGCATGTCGTGAATAACCATTCACGAATCTATAGAATCCACACAAACCGAGAAACCCTCTCAACTGGTCGTTTGCCGGTGTAGGCCAGTCAACAATGGCGCGGATCTTTTCGGATCCATACGCACTCCATCTGCACTGATAATATGACCTAGATATAGCAATTCGGTCATCCCCAAGTCACACTTGGATTCCTTGGCGTACAAGGACTCCCTCTCCAAAATACTCAATACGGTCTCCAAATGAGCCAAGTGCTCCTGCCATGTCCTGCTGTATATGAGAATATCATCGAAGAAGACTAACACAAACCTCCTCAGCAATGAATGAAAAACCCTGTTCATCGTAGACTGAAAGGTAGCTGGCGCATTAGTGAGCCCAAATGGCATCACTACGAACTCAAAGTGCCCACAATGACATCTGAAGGCTGTCTTCTCTATGTCCTGCTCACGGACTCTGATCTGATGATAACCCGACCGCAAATCAATTTTGGTAAAGTAACAGGCACCATGGAGCTCATCAATAAGCTCGTCAATCCTCGGTATCGGGTACTTGTTCTTAATTGTCCTCTTATTCAGGACCCTGTAATCAATGCACATGCGTAATGTTCCATCCTTCTTCTTTACCAAGACAACCGAAGAAGCGAACGGTGATTTGCTAGGTCAAATGTGACCCATAGCAAGTAACTCCTTTATTGTCTTCTCTATCTCATCCTTTAACCTCTTAGGATGCCTGTAAGGAGTTATCATCACGGGCTTAGCACCCTCCTCGAGCTCAATAATGTGCTCTATGCCCCTGTCTGGAGGTCTACCTAGCGGAATATCACTGAACACCTTATCATGCTTAATCCTCAACTTCTGAATGTCCGGATGATATTCTATCTTTTGCTGTCCCTCCTGTATAGGTGCTAAATGACACTCGTCAGCCCACTCTACCATGTCGTGACGCATGAGCCGCTCCATCCGATGAAAAGAAATTGTTTTGATGTTGCTGTCCCGTATTGCTTTTAGTATGTGAGTTTTCCCGTCAACATCAAAACGGATCTCCATGTCCTTGAGACGAAGTGTGACCTCCTCCAATGAATGTAACCACTTCTTTCCCAAGACCAAATCAATGTCCCCCATATTAACAACATAGTAATCTGCCTTGAACTCATAATTGTTCAAGCGCAAAGGGAGATCCTTTATCATGCGTTCACATCTCAAGGTGTATCCATCAGCCACAGTAACCCTAATGCCCTCGAACTCCTCAGTGATGAGTCCGCGCCTCTCAACGAATCTAGCATCTATGAAATTATGCGTGGCTCCTGTATCGCCGCTCCATCCGGTGAAAAGAAATTGTTTTGATGTTGCTGTCCCGTATTGCTTTTAGTATGTGAGTTTTCCCGTCAACATCAAAATGGATCTCCATGTCCTTGAGACGAAGTGTGACCTCCTCCAATGAATGTAACCACTTCTTTCCCAAGACCAAATCAATGTCCCCCATATTAACAACATAGTAATCTGCCTTGAACTCATAATTGTTCAAGCGCAAAGGGAGATCCTTTATCATGCGTTCACATCTCAAGGTGTATCCATCAGCCACAGTAACCCTAATGCCCTCGAACTCCTCAGTGATGAGTCCGCGCCTCTCAACGAATCTAGCATCTATGAAATTATGCGTGGCTCCTGTATCAAGTAGGGTAATGACCCTCTGTCCTGCCAACACACCACGAATCCTGAAAGAACCCTCCTGCTGAATGCTAGATAAACGGGCCTCCTGTATCTGAAGCTCGGGCTCTGTCTCAGCTCTAGGCTTTGGAGCCTCTGACTCTGAATCCTCGGAACTCTCCTGCTGTTCGGAATTTTCTGATTCTGAGTCCTCGTAGTACGCCCACATCACTCGATTTGCCTTGCCCTTAGGTCTTAGAGGACAATCGTGATTGGCGTCATAAGGTCCTTTGCAGTAGAAGCAAAGCTTCTTCCTGCGTAGGTCATTAAGGGCTTCACGATCCAAAGGTGGGGCTGCTGATTTACCTTTTGAATCGTTTCTAAAGTCTGATTTTTCTTTGTTAAAATCAGATTTATCCTTATTTTTGTTAAAGCCCTTGTTATCCCTGAATGATGAAGAACCTCTGGAGTTAAATCTACTAGAAGGTGCCGCTAACTCCATGCTTCGTGCTTTCTTCATCGCCTCCTGTAACGAAGGAGGATCAAAAGCTTTGATCCAACCTCGCAATGGCTCTGTCAAACCCTCCATGAAGAGCACTACCGAACGCCTCTCTGAGATGTTAGGGACCATAACGGATAACTTCTGGAAGTCACCAATGTAGGTCTCTAAACTGCCACTCTGCCTCAACTGCGCTAAGTCTCTGAAGTAGGTTTCCGGATCCTTCCTGTCAAACCGCTCAACTAATCTGTCCACAAACTCCTGGTATGTAGTGATCCTGTCATGCTGTAAGGTTACCATACCATGGTGCCACTAGTCGTAAGCCACTCCATGCAGTGTAGCATATCTGATAGCATCTCTCTCAGCCATCAGGCGTAGTGTAAGGAATGTATCTAGTTTGCTAATCCATGCTTGGGCTGTCATCTTACCACTCCCATCGAACATCGCCAATGTGAGTCGGTTTGTAGCATGTTTTAGATCGTTATTCTGGTGCCTAGGTCTCCAATCCTGTCGACCTCTGTTGTGTTCTCTCCTCTGAGTAATGAAACGGTCGAAGGTAATCCGTTCTCTAACATCTGGTGGTACTAACTCCCACTCCTCGTTCGCTGCCATAAGCGTATCAGCGAACAACTCCTCGCGCTCCTCACCTAGTATAGCCTCATTGGGCTCCTGTCTTGTGAAAGTAGGCCTAGTAGGCCTATCTGCTGTCCGTGACACTGTCCTAAGAGCTCTCCGTGACCCTGCCTCACTCCTGTCATCGTCACGATGTGGTGACGGTCTCCTAGAAGTACCCAATCTCTGAAGTGCGATTGCCACTTGCTGTAATACATCATCGGATCGTCGTTGGCCTGCACAAAGATCTCTGAGTGCATGCAAGACCTCATCTGATCTCTAGGGTTCTGAGGATCTCGTTCCTAGGAACATCTGTTCTTTCTCCCTGTCATTCCTGTCAGCCATATTTCCCGGGCCGGATCGAACTCGTTGTCCGTCAATCAAAGCACGCTGTGTAATACCTGTGTGACCCAATCTGTTCGGCTGCATAAGACTGCTAAACCCTTAGGATGGCAGGATTTAGCTCTGATACCACTGTAGAAACCCCTTGTTTCCCCGTTTCCTGAATCTGACTGAATTTTTTTGTGTTTTGCGTTTTTTTGATTGTTTTTGGGTTTTTGTGCAATAAAGGTAAATTGTGATTTTTGCAAGAATTGAAAATAAATCCAAATAAAAATAAATCTACTCCGATAACAATAGTATCTAGGGCAAATACTGAAGACAATATATTATTTATTCTTCTGAGATGAATACAGATAGGATCTAGTTGCATGCAAGCAAAAAGCAATGAAATATTATTAAAGAACCTGGCAATCTGGCTGTAATAAATGAACTGCTGTAGCTGGTACGGCTGAGATGATAAGTTACTTTCTCTTTCCGTCTGGTGCTCTAGATAAGATCTCAAAGCTTAGGCGCCTCCAGAAATGATGAAAGATGACCTTAAGGAAAGGCGTTTTCTCCAGAACAAAGGACGGCTCCCTTAAAATGGTACAGCCAGTATACAGAAAGGTACGGCCTGGTACAGGTACGGCTAGGTCAGAAACAGCAATTAATAAATGTACGGCTTCTTCACAACTCTCCAGATCTCCAGAATATGTGCGCCTAGATGAATGAATGTCTTCTGGATGAAGACTCCTCAGAAAACCCTGAATATAAATATCTCTAATGTTTTGTGATTCCTCCTGAATGAAGAAATCTCTCAGCTGCAATAGATCAGGTGTTATTTCACACCCTCTTAACTGCTTCAATGGAGATGGCTCGTTCCCCAATGAATTTCGAGACTCAAACCCTAAGGTTCTGTGCTCAGACAAAACTTGACCAATTTTTCCAAAATCAATAATCACATAATAGCTCAAATCCCAAGGCAAATGCTATATTCTCCTCAAAAGTGCAAATTCCTCAATAATAGGGATTATTAAATAATTCGACTTTTATTCTTTTAATTTCTCAATAGTCTCCAGCCAAATATTTCATTAATAATTTAATCGTCAATTGGCCCCTTCTGATGATGGCGACCCCCTCAAATCAAAATCACTTAAGTTATAATTAATTATTATAACTTTATATTATAATCTCCATATAATTAATATTTAATTAATTCAATTAAATATTAATCTCTCTCTCGTTAATCATCCGATGTCTGATCCGTCTGAAGCTAACGAACACTGAAGTGATTCTGAACACCGCCAAATCCATACTGCTAAAAATAGCAGGGGTCCCACGCTGACTGCCAAGAACTGCTAAAAATAGCAACTTCTGCAAGAAGTCTCTGAATGAGCCCAAATGAAAGCCAACTGATCAAGAACTGCCAACTGAGGCTGAGCCAAACTCCAACGTGACCCCCTATCCAGTCTATCAGCCTACGAGGGTCGTGTGATAGGCTAATCCTGTGCTCCGAGAGATGTCACTGAGAAGGGGACATGACATTTGTTCACCAGATTGGTATGCCAAGGAGAATACTTCTATTGAGGAAGTTTCTAAATCGGTTATCAAGATCAGTAGGCAGTTCTTGGAGAGTAAGCGGAAGCGTAAGTCAGTTCCTGTGACAGAGCCGCCAGAGAAGTTTTCTTCATTGTCTTCTACTTCTAGGTCAAGACCTCAGGTCAAGGCTATTGTGATTCCTCCTGAAGGAGTTAGACTTAGTGGAAACACGGGGAAGAGAGCTACTAGAAAGAGGAAGCAGAAACAAGTTGAGAATGTTCCTGAGATTCCAGTAGAGACAGTCATTCAGGCTGAATCTCACGTTTCACCTCCTAGTTCGCCACATATACAACCTATTGACATAGATTCAAAGCCTAAGATACCAGTTCGAGTTGGATCAGAGACAACTGAACCGCCACAGGTGGATACATCAGGGACAGTCTCTCCTTGGGTTGATGATATTGTTCAGTCTTGTTGGCTCGAGAAGTCTTTGGGGAGGCAGAGGCGAGAACCTTCGTATAACCTTGATTTATCAGAGTTCAGTGAGCCTTATTAGAAAAGGTCGAACAAGAAAATCAAGAAACAGGTGTACATTGAGAAGACTCCAAAATCAGAAATTGTTATAGAGGTCGTTGTTCCTCCAGAGGGTAAGAGCTTAGATGAAGTCGAAATTGGTGACTTTACTTTCACTAAGGCAAATCTAGGCAGGACTACACGAGAGAAAGATGTGACACTTCTTAAGATTGTTACCAATAATCTTGAAGAATGTATCACGAAGGATGGAGGGGATAAGGCATTGCTTAAGGCTGAAATTGGTCAACTTCGTCTATATATTTCTGATCTTGTTCATGGAAATTCGAGTAGAGCACCTGCTCTTCCTCAGAATACACCTGCAGAACAACGAAAGCTTGATCAGTTAGTCAGTCATGGCAGACTTTTGGACAATTGGATTGAAAGTTTAGTTGCTACAGGTCGACATCTTCTTGCAGATTTGTATCAGTTGAGGAGTGATGCATATAAGCTTCGTCAGGGTGTTCAGTTGCTCGAGATTTCAGTTGCAGAGAGTTTAGCCAAGGATCGTGTTCTTGTGTTTCAGTTGTCTGTTGCATACGATGCCTTGGAGATTGATGAAGATCAAGACAAGGTTTTTACTTGGAGAGAGCAGCATCTTTTCAAAATGGAGATATATGAAAAGATCTCTGCCAAGTTGTTTTCGTTGAAAGATGATGTGATTGGAGTACTTGCACTTGTCAGTGGTTTTGTTGTTCAGATTCTGTGTCATTATCTTCTTGAAGATGGCACGTATGTTGAATTGGACAAAGTGCAAGCTGAATTCGAGAAGCTGATTCGTGATAACCTGGAAGGAGATCCTATGGCGCCTAAGTTGGAGAATATCTCAGTTATTTCAGCTAGTTTCAGAAAGGCGACTGAAGAGGTTAAAGATGGCATGCATACTGTCAAGGAAAGTGGCAGAGAACTGAAGAAGCAGACCGTTCTTTTGGACAGCATCAAAATGCCAGAAGACAAAGAGATTGATGAGTTCTTGGTCGAAGTATTAGACTGAGATGACATGGAATGATCTACCAGTTGGAATCTGCAGTTAGTTTCGAGGGTTGAGTCATGAGCAGCAGTTAACTCGACTTTCAGTTTTGAGTTCACTTGCTGACTTCATGCATGCTTATCTCATCCTTGGAATTATCATCACAGGAGTTAGGGTTAGGGTTTCCAGTTAACTGAGGGTAGTGTCCAGTTAACTTTGCTTTAAATAAGGACGCGCATGCTTGCACATGGTCCATTTAAGTTAAATGTATCGGTTAACTGATGGTAGCTTTCCAGTTAACTGTATAGTTTATTTCATTAGGGTTTAGTAATAAATCTTGCATGCATTGCAAGACTGTAGTTGACTCAAGGTGATTTTAGGATTCCCTACACCTTTTGATGTCTATATAGTAAGAGCTTTTGCTCATTTGTAATTAACTTTTGCACGAGAGAGAAATATATGTTGTGCCTACCTTGCCCTCAATATTGCTCTTTTGGTATTTGTTCATGCGTCTTTACTATTATGATTAATTGTTATGCCACATAGGGTTTCATGCAATCGTAATGGTGAATTCTTTCCATAGTTAGATCAAATCTGTTTTGTGTTCAATAAGCTTGTTCAGATTGAGATGATAGTTGTGCCACCTTGCCTTCAAGTAGAGAATTTGCACTTGATTATCGTGTGTTGTTGTGAATAATAAACTTATTCGGATTGAGCTGATAGATGTGCCACCTTGCATTCAAGTTGAGAATCCGTATTCAGTTTATCGTGTGTTGTTGTTACCAATAAGCGTGTTTAGATTGAGCTGATAGATGTGCCACCTTGCCTTCAAGTTGAGAATCTACACTCGTTTATCGTCTGATAGTCAAACCTTGCTCCGTTTCCTCATGCTCTGTTTTTCTTGAGGAAACTGGATAGAATTTAAGTAATTAAGTTTAGTTGTAGTTAGTAGTCTGCAAAACCAGAAAATACTCAGCTGCAACATATAGTTTTCGAGAAAGCCTTGTACCTCTACAGCTGAAACAAAAAGACAGGATTTAGTTTAGTTTATTTCCATTTGCAAGTACTTTTGTCAAGCACAACGAGGGAGCTTCCCCTCCTAATTTGAAGAGCGCTCATTGCGTAGTGTGCATAACTATCCGTACCAACTCTTACTCCAGAGGTGCTAGTTGTTACGCCAACACACACAATGAAAGTAGTAGGCAATGATCATAGAAGCGATGGATAACAAAAGCAACAATCATATTTTAGAAGCAACAATCGTATTTCAGAAACAACAGTGATTACGGCAGCAACAACGACAGATTGATTGGAATATACAACTACACATTGATTTTCTTACTAATCGTATTCCTTTACATTAGCTGCAAGGATAGAATGTTAAAAGTTCTTAAAAGTACTACTATTTTTATAAATTATAATGTTCAAGTAAACTTTTATAATTTATAAAAGTTTTAAAAATGTTTAAAAGTTATACATTTTTATAATTTACAAAGCTTAGGTAAACTTAAAACTTAAAATTATAATTTTAAAGGTTTACAGTTTTCATTTAACTTAAAAAATGATGAGTTGTAAGCTTTAGCTTCAAATTATTTAAATTTATATAATTTTTTTAAGATAAATTAGAGGGGGTTCTATAGAGGTCTTGATAAAAGAAAGCCCACTACAAGAATCTATCAAATAGAGAAAGATAAAAGCTGCAAACAAAATCGATTTAATGGCAAAAACCTCTACACGCTTTCTACATACGTATAAATCTAAACCAAGCAAACTCCCATGAACAACCACACCTTCAAAAAAACATTCGCTTTTTTATGATTTAAATGTGACCTCAAAGTCATTTTCAAAAAAGCATTCCTTTTGGCTTTGAATTTCCAACTTTTAACCTTTTTCCATTCATTGTTTTTTGGAGATGTAAGTGACTCCCAATCTTCCTCATCCTTCTTCAGAGTAAAGGATGTGACTTTAGATTCTAGAAGAGAAAGATTCTACTGTGGTAAATTTGAAGGAAGACATATGGTTTGTGTGATTATGTTGATACGTCCTACTTGTTTAAGAGTAAAGGATGTGACTAGAATGTAACCTGTGTTACCAGTTTAAGCCCTGGAGCCTGTCAGTTTAAGTCTGGTCCAACCTGTATTCAAGTCTAGTACAGCCTGAATACAAGTCCAAATCTGGTCCAAACTGGGGCCATCCAAGGTCCCATCCCAAACCTATGGCGCCGTCCAAGACGAACCCAAGCTAACCCACAACAAATTTCATTGTCTTTCATGTCCAGTCAACCAATTTGGCCATTTTTTTAAATCTTCTAATTTGACTTTTGACTTTGACTTCTAATGACCCCCCAAACCCTGAAACATGGATTCCAAGACATTTTAAAAACAAAAACAAATCATTTCTCTTATTGTGAATGCAAAACATAAAGATCATTCATCCTTGTTGAACTTTCATTCTTGCTTCCCATTACACAAATAGAGTAGAAGATTGATCGATGAACGTTCCAAAGTGGTTGGTTTGCTACTCCTACACATTTTCAAGAGTCCATTTGTTGCCAAGGAGATCATAGAGGAAGATTTTTACAAAATAGGTAAGTTTTTTTCAAGTTTTTGATTTTCTTTTTCTATATCTTTTTACAAATGAACTCCCTTGTTTTGTTTTGTTTACATTCTTCCATGAATCTATAACATATACTTACTTTTCTAAAATGAGTTAAGATGCATTTACATTTTTTTGTTTTCATTTGTTTCTATAGTGTAGAAAAATGTACTCCTTTACATTTTCACACTTTGTTTGGGCCCTCTTAATTAAATTGGACTTAATTATGCCTTAATAAGCCCTATTTTACATCTACAAGCCTAATAAATTATATTTTTCAAAAGGGAAACCCGACAATAATTAATGCCAACACATAACACTTTACCTTAAGTAATGTGTGTTCTAGGAATAGGGACCTGGGATCCATTTGCCCACCTCCCTAGGCCTTTGAACCTAAACTTAAACTATGTTTTTGGTGGTATTTTAACATCTCTAAATTCAAATTTTGATGTCAGCTTGTAATGTTTAATTTTCGGGAAATTAAGGATACTTATCTATAAATACAAGGTTATTTAATCAAATTCAAGTCCTAAAACATCTAGATTTCAAGTGCAAATTTTACAAGAGCAAATATTATGATCAAGAGCATTCAAGAGCAAATTTATCAAGCATTTTGTTGCAGCAATCAAGATCTCAAGCATCATGTCAAAGTTTTAAGCATCATGCATGTTTTTGGAGCTAACATTGTGATGTAGGTTTCAAAGATCAAGTCAAGTATTCAAAGCATCAATTCACGCATCAAGATCCACATCCATTGAAGCCATTTCATACAAGATCAAGATCAATATTGCAGATTTCCAAAGGTTTATTCAAAGGTTTGGTGAGTTGCAACATAGCATTGTTCATTCATCATTCCTTTCACATTTCATTATTTCAATTCAAGGTTTAATTACCCAAACGGGGTTTGACCAAGGCAAACCCCCATTCACCAAAAACAAACCATTTTTCCCTCTTGTGTTTGTGTTGTAAATTTTAGGTTGAAGAAAGATTGAAGACCTTTTCAAAAACAAGATTGGAAAAGTTGTCAAAGTTGTCGTCAAATCACAGAAACTCAACTATAGATTTGATTTCCGACTTCCTGAAATTGCAACCTGGATCAAACAGAAGCTACAGAGTGACATTAGAGGCTCCCGAAAGTTGTTTGAAAACCCTGACAAAAGACCCATTCACCCATGGGCGAATGAGTTCCAGACAGACTATGGAAAGTGCTTTTTGGTGACTAGTAAACATCACTCAGACCTTCTCAAATCTGCAGAATTTTTTTTGTTTTTGTCAATATTGAGCTAATATTGAGCTTTATATTGTTGTTTCAAGTTTAAATTGGCATAATTGAGTTGATTTGCTATTTTTAGTTTTTCTCCCAAAAGTGTTGTTTAGGTTGAAACCCCTGTCCTCAATCATAAGGAAATTAGTAGATTCCCTCATTGAATTGACTCACTTAAGGGTTGTAAGTCAATTCTTTGTGTGGATCTCATTTCTTAATGAAATAGTGAGAAATAGGTCCACATTTCAAATTGGGGGAACCCCACATTTCCCCTTCTAAACCCACACCTATTTTTCACCTATTTAGTTTCAATTATTTGAATGTGTTGTTACTTGAACTTCTTGTCATAGATATTACAATGGCAATTGGCTCTAACTCCTTGGGCGTGCCCCACTTCAAAATAGACCCAAATTCTCCTCTTTGAAAACATGCTGATATGGTGGGGGTTATGTTTGGATTTGCAATGTGTGTGATGTTAGGTAATTAAGCTCATATATTTGGATGAAAGGCCATTTGTGCCACATCCCTAGACTAAACATCAAATCTTGCCCAAAAAAAATGGTGTGCCCATACCAAAAGTACAAGTCTTGGCGTATATTAATTAGCAAAAAAAGCAGATCAAGCAGCAAGTCACAAATCAAATCATCTTTTGTTAAAAATGGGGTCTCAAGGAATAAAGCCCCTATCCACCGTCTTCTAATCTTCAACCTATATTTGAGCCACCCGTTCTTGGCCATACCCAAAGAACAACCCATGACCATTACACATAAGAGATCAAAAGGACATTTGGAAACGATATTTCAAAATGAATATTGAGAGATTGCCAATCAACACATAACAAGATGTCTATCCAAATGGACAGATTGCCAATCAACACATAACAAGATGTCTATCCAAATGGACTAACTTTCAATGTTGTTTGCTCACACCATATTGGCAACAAATGGTGAAAATAATTAACAAGCCTCCGAAAGGGTAGAAGGGCCCAAGTTATGAGAAAATGTGTAGCACCTTATTGGAAAACAAGGTGAATTTTGTAGAGTCATTGAAGTCCATAAAAGTATTGTGGGCAGAAACAAGAGTGTCCATCATTTCCAATGGATGGAAATATGTAAAAATTGGTCATCGATCAATGTTATTGCAATGTCCCCTAAAAAGGCAATGTTTTTTAGAGTAGTGGATTGTGAATAGGGAGGTAAGGATGGTGCATTTATTGCTAATACTCTCATGACAAACATTGAAGAAGTAGGGCCTTGAAATGTTGTTCAAGCCATAACATACAATGCCAAAAATTGTAGAGAGGCTAGGTTATTGATTGAAGAGCGTTTTTCACACATTTTGTAGACACCTTGTGCTATCCACTCCCTTAAGCTTATGCTACAAAAAAATGGCACAAAAATTGATTGGATCAAACAAATGTATGACGAGGCCAAAGAGATCCAAATGTTCATCACCAACCGCCATATGTCACAAAGAATATTCAAAACATTCTCAAAATTGGAGTTGTTGAAGGTAAGAGAAGCAATAAGATTTATTCTAATAAATATGTTTCGTTTCAATAAAAAAATATTTTATTTTATTTTTAATTTTGGTAAGTTTTATTTTTTTAGTTTTGATTTTCAAATAGGTTGTTGAGACCTATTTTGCCTCCAATACAATTGTCTTGAGATGACTTGTGAAGGTTCATGAGACACTTTTGAACATGGTCACCAACCCAAATTGGTCCATATGGAGCCAATCTAGCACTACGAGAGTAGCGAATATTAAGTGAATGATCCTAGATGACATTTCATGGAATAATGTTGAATATCTCATCAATTTCACTGAGCCCATATTGAATATGATCTATTATATTGACATAGATATGCCTTGTTTGGGAGAGATATATGATGGCATCGACTCAATTATTGGAAAGATAAAACCCATCATAAATGAAAAAAAACAAGATCTTGAAGAAACTTTCTTTAAACAATTACACAAAATTATTGAAGAGAGATGGAACAAAATGACCACCCTGCTACATCTTGCCTTTGCATTGAGTCCCAAATATTATAGTGTTGAGCTCCTATTTGTGTAAACAAGAATTGCCTCATATAAAGATGTTGAATTAAATAAGGATACAAGGCAACACTTCGTAGTCTCTTCATTGGTCCTAACATGTGGGATGTAGTGAGGATTGAGTTCATAGATTTTGTATGCTCCAATGACTTGAGTAATGATGCTCTTCATGACAAGTATAAGGTCAATGCTCATAGTTGGTGGTACTTCCATGGCCAACCATTCACACACCTACAACCTCTTGCGATAAGTTTAATAAAAAAAAATCTTTTATTTTTTAAGTTCCATTTATATTTTTTAATTTTATAACTCTTTAACTCTATTTTGTGTTAATAGGTTGTTAGTTCATCCCCATATGAGAGAAATTGGAGCACATATTTCTTCATCCACTCAGTAAAGCGCAATCGGTTACACTCAAAAAGGGCAAAGGACTTAGCGTATGTGCATTCAAACTTGCAACTCTTTTCACACAAAGTCACTATAAGGAACGGGACACAATGGAGTGGGAAATCGAGTCAAAGCATATTGACTTCGATACTTCCACTTCCCACCTTGTTGCACTTGATGTTAAAGATGAACCAGCTAGTGAGCATAAGAGGCCCAGTGGCACTATTTGTGGGTCTTCTAAGTTACCAATACCTACATCATCTAATATGGATGGCGATGATGATAGTCTTGAAAAACCAAATGATGTTGCTTGATCAATGATGGCTGATTGTTGAAACTCGACATAATATTTATTTTTTTTATGGTGGTTTTGTTTTTTATACAATATATGATGCTATGTGTGGTATTCTAAACTTAATTACTACTACAAATATGTATATATTTCTGACTTTATATATTTTTGTATTGATGAACCCAACCCCAAAAAAATTGACCGAACCCCCAAACCACCAAGATTGTAAGTTAAAGTGAAACCAATGAAATCTTATCCGATTGAGGATCCATGTTTTGTGTAACAGTAGATTGCCTTCATTCCTTGCACGCTTTTATTAATTTGCATGTGCACATTGTTTAGTTTGAGTTAAAATGAGTATACAACTTAGTGAAATCATATTATGCTATTGAAATGATGAGGAGAGGTGGAGGGCTAGGTGGGGGAAAGGTTGGAATTAGAAGAGAAAATTAAATATGTAAAAAAATATTATTTTAATATTTTTATTGTTATACCAAAGTGGGTTTACATTTATATGGCTTGGGGATAAATTGTAACTTGTTATAAAGGAATTATGACTTCCTCTAGAGGGTTAAGAGGGTCATTTGAGATTTATTTTTTAAGATATTAGATTGGTTTGATTAAAGATTGTATTTGAGAAGTGTGAAAAAAGAAGAAAGGTTTATTTTTATCCTACGGATAAAAGGAGTTTCTATTTTCATTATGCATTTTTATCCTTGGCTTGTGTGAGAAAAATCAGAAGAGGGATAGAAAGAGAATTTGAAGGAGCTTGTGAATTATTTTCCAAGAGTTTGCTTGACTGAAGATAGTGAAATAGGCTTTTGTTTAGTTAAGGAAGTAGATTCTTTAGAGTGGCCTAGCTTATTTTTGTGATCAAAGATTCTTCGAACCCTTGGATTCATACTTAATAAAAGATTGAGGTATTCATCTTTGTAATGGTTTTCTAGTTCTTTTTAATGATTTAGAATAAGAAATGATTGTTTGCCTTCATTTGGAAGATTTAAATAAGTAGGTTTCAATTGAATTGTTGTGTCAATTCTTAATTTTCATATTTTTTTAAATTTGAGAAATGTAAAATTAGAACCAAAGATTTGCAAAAAAATTCTTAGAATTTATGTGAGTACGTATTTGTGAGGTTGGGTAGATTTGAAACAAATGGGTGGTATTAGAAATTTAATTGTTTACATTTCTAAATTTTGTGAAAATGTCGATTTGCTCCCAAAACCCTTTTTAAAATCCTCATAAATTTTATATTACTTTAAAAATGTAATCCCCTTAGTTTTTAGTGTTAGTTTTAGACCAGAAATGAAGATAAGCAGCAATACAAAATAATGAACAACAGAACACAACAAATACCCTGGGAAAACCCTCCTTCTTGAGGGAGAAAAACCCAGCCAAAATATATCTCTTATATATTGAATGAAGAGAGCAGAAATTTGCTTACAACTTGGCCCAAACACAAGGCCGTGTAATGAAAGATAGCACCTATCCTAGATGCGAATATACAAACAAATATAATTTCTCCTTGATATCAATCTGCTTGATACAATATGTCAATCTGCTGCAAATGTGCGAACTCCTCCTTGAAGTGTGAATTCATTTGTGAATGAATTGAATGATCATTGCCTTGTATATATACAAATCAAGGCATCTTTTCATTTTGGGTCGGCCTCTTTTAAGAAACAAGACGACTTTTCATTTGGGTCGGCCTCATAAAAAATAAATTATTATTTATAGCAAGTTCAACTTGCTTTGGTATTTATTTATCTATCATTTATTGTTTTAAATTGAGCGAAGGATATCTCCAGCCGCTATAACATCAACATTCCCTCTTAGCTAGGGAGGTATCCTTCCAGATATCCATGTCACAAAGTCTCTCAACATGGCATCCACAATGGCTACACCCATTTGTGGAAAAGAGTTCATCACGGAGTCTCTCAACGTGATATCGTCATGGAGTCACTCAACATGACGTCCACCATGGGTACTCCCATGTGTGGAAAGAAACATGTGCACAAGTGCCCATCACGGAGTCTCTCAACGTGATGTCGTCATGGAGTCTCTCAACATGACGTCCACCATGGCTACTCCCATGTGTGGAAAAACACAAGTACAAAAGGTTCATCACAGAGTCTCTCAACGTGATGTTGTCATGGAGTCTCTCAACATGACGTCCACCATGGCTACTCCCATGTGTGGAAAGAACCACATCTCCATCTCAGAGATGGACAAGGGCTTTCACCTCATATTTCTCCGTCTCAGAGAAATATGCATTATAGCAAAGATCACAATTGCTAAGTCTCCCTCTCAACAAGGGCGACATTCTCCACTACTCCAAGCTTGTCCCGAAAATATGCAAACTTCACTCTGGCAAGGGGCTTGGTGAGAATATCAGCCGTCTAATCATCAGTGCAAATGTATTTGAGTTGAATTGCTTTCCTCAGCACCATATCTCTGATGTAATGATACTTGATCTCCACATGTTTTGTCCTATCATGAAACACTGGATTTACAGAGAGCTTCACACAGCTTTGATTATCACAATGAATCACACTCGGTTCCAATGTTTGACCAAACAATCCTGCAAGGAACTTTCGAAGCCACACTACTTCTCGTGCTGCTACACATGCTGCAATATATTCAACCTCTACAGTGCTTAGTGCCACAAAAGTCTGCTTCCTGCTACACCAAGAAATCATGGCAGACCCCAAACTGAAGCAACATCTAGAGGTGCTCTTCCTATCAGTTACACTCCTGGCCCAATCAGAATCAGTATAGCCTTGTAACTTTAGATCTTCACAGGAAGTATATCTCAAGCCATATCCCACAATGCCACGCAAGTATCTCAGAATATGCTTTGCTGCAACTAGATGTATTTGTCTTGGCTCACACATGAATTGGCTGAGAGCACTCACAACATAACAAATGTTGGGTCTAGTGTTGACTAGATACATCAATGATCCAATCAATTGTCTATACATGGTGGGTTCTACCAAATCTGAACCAACTGCTGAGTCACTCAACTTCTTCAAATTTGTCTCCATAGGTGTAGACATGGACTTGCAATCAATCATCCCAAATCTCTTCAAGATGTCTATAGTGTATTTTCCTTGACATAGAATAATCTCATTAGGTCTTTACCACACTTCCAGTCCCAGGAAGTAATGCATAAGACCAAGATCCTTCATCTCAAACTCAGAGGCTAACTCTTTCTTGCATTTGATAATGAGATACTCTGCTCCAATGAGAAATAAATCATCAACATAAAGAACCAACATCAAAGCCTCACCCTCAACTACCTTGAAGTAAAGATTGGAATTTGCATCATTCTTGGAGAATCCCAAGCTCATCAAATATCGATCAATCCTTTCATACCATGCACAAGGTGCTTGCTTAAGGCCATACAATGCCTTCTTCAGTCTGCATACATGAGACTCCTTCCCATGAATCACAAAACCATCTGGGTGCTCAATGTACACTTCTTCAATCACACCATTAAGAAATGCAGTCTTTACGTCCATTTGATGTAGCTTCTAGCCTTTAGCGGATGCAATAGCAATAATAGTCCTAATAGTTGTATATCAAGCAACAGGAGCAAATGTCTCCTCATAATCTATTCCCTCCTTCTAAGAGAATCCTCTTGCCACAAATCTCGCCTTGTGCTTCTCAATGCTACCATCAACTGCATGCTTGATTTTGTAGAGCCACTTGGAAGACACGATTTCCCTTCAGGTCTCAGAACAACATCCCAAACATCATTCTTGATGATAGACTAATATTCTTTTGTCATTGCATCTTTCCATACCTGCTGGTCGGATGCCTCCTCAAAACCGAAAGGCTTAAGATCAATGATGTGACTCATCAATGCCACATAACCTGGAAACTTTTGCGGTCTCTTGCTTTCCCTAAAGGTGCCTCGAGGAGCTGCATACTATTCTGCCTCTTACATAGTTTGTCTAGCCCATAAAGGTCTCTTTCGACCTATAGCAATGTCTCTCGGCCCATCAGTTGGTTCTGTGGGATCAACTGGATCAATAGTCTCGTCTAGTTCATTAGACTCCCTCTGAATCTCAGGAGTATGATCAGGGGAAATGTCCATATCCTGAGTTGTCTCCTGCTCTTCACTGTCTATCTCCATGCAAGACCCTTTAGATCTTTTGAAGGCTACTTCCTCTTCGAAAGAGACATCCCTGCTGATCTCAATTTGTTTCTGCCCTGGAATGTAGATCCTGTAGGCCTTTGAAGACTCACTGTAACCAACAAATATTCCTTTCTTGCCTGATGGTTCTAGCTTAGATCTTTTATCCTTAGGCACATGAATATAAACAGGACAACCAAAAATTCTTAAATGACTAACCTCAGGTTTCACACCTATGAAGACCTCTTCAGGAGTCATGTTTCCCAATATTCGATGAGGGCTTCAATTCTGAACATAGACGGCGGTTTTGAAAGCTTTTGCCCAAAGGAAAGTCTGTAAATCTTGATCATGAATCATAGCTTTGGCTGCCTCAACTATGGATCTATTCTTTCTTTTGGCAACTCCATTTTGCTGAGGGTTGTACGGAACATAGAACTCCCTCTTGATCCCTGCCTCAATGCAGAAATTACGGAAACCTCCCTGCCTCAATGCAGAAATTACGGAAACCTCCAGAAGTGTATTCTCCTCCATTATCAGATCTCAGAACCTTAATCCTTTTCCCAGACATGTTTTCAATTTGAGCCTTGAATTCTTTTAATCTATCAAGTACTTCTTCAGACTCCTTAGATTTCAAAAAGTAAATCCAAGTCTTTCGAGAATAGTCATCAATGAAAATCACATAATACCAAAATCCACTCAAAGATGCCACAGACATTGGACCACATAAATCAGAATGAATAAGATCTAAAATTCCTTTTGATCTACTATCACTACTATGAAAGGGACTCTTGATATTCTTACCCAGTGCACATCCTCTGCAAATGCCATTGTGCTCCAGACTGAGCTTTGGTAGACCAATAACCATCTTCTCCATAAATGGAAGAGCTCTAAAGTGTAAGTGAGCAAGTCTCCTACGCCATAGCTCACTTGAACTAGTAGAGTCGTGCAATAATGCCTGAACTGGACGAATAGAAAGTTTGTATAGGCTCTTTGACAAACACCAATCACACGAGCTATTTTGATATTAGAGTTCTTAGGCCAAGCAAGAACTTTCCCTTTAGAGAAAGCAACCTGGTACCCTTTGTCCTCCAATGCTGAAATGGAGACAAGATTTCTTTTGATTCCTGGTACAAACAAGACATCACTCAAATGAAGAGGGATGCCAGAATCTAGATGAAGAGAGGTGGTCCCAACTCCTTTTACAGAATAACAAGCATCATCTGCGATTATCACTTGCAAGTTGGTTTCTCTTTCTACCAAGTCTAAAAGATGCTCTCGATATCCTGTATTGTGACGTGAAGCACCACTATCAATCAACCAAGTGTCATTGTCGGTTGGAACATTGCTTGAAAGAGCAAAGATGAATAGAAATCCCCCTGAGTTGTCTCTAGATTCCTTTTGAGGTGACACATCATCAACATCTGCAATAGAAGCATGTTGCTTTGGTTTTGATATGCAATCTCGAGCATAGTGACCATACTTGTCACACCTGAAACATTAAATGTGAGAGAGATCCTTCTTCTTCTTTGGTTCAGGAACAGAATTTGATTTTTTGTCTCTATTCCTCTTGAAATTGCCTTTTCTCCCTTCTCTTCCTTTCCTTCTGGAAGTTTGAGCAATAAGGACATGATTTTCTTCATTATGGGAGCTTCGCCCATTTCCTCTTGCTACCAATCTGGATTCCTCTTGAATGCAATCAGCTCGAAGACGATCAAACTTGGGCAACTTAGATCTCCCACTAATGCTTTAGTTAAAGGGCTCCCAAGATTGAGGAAGACCATTCAGTGCCAACATAACTAGATTTCTATCTTCAACTATATCTCCAATGGCGCATAGTTGATCTCTCAACTCAGCAATCTTCATGAAGAAGGAGATGACTGAATCTCCTTTAGCCATTTTTATATGATGGAGTTGTTGTCTCAAGGCTAGGGCTCTGCTGGTATTGTTGATCTCATACAATCCTTGTAGAGCCTCGAACATATATTTGGCTGACTTCATCTTGGAGATAATTGGCACAAGATGATCCTTCACCGAGTCTATCAAGATCTCCCTAGCCTTCGTGCCATTCTTCTTCCATTGAGTTTTCTCAGCATCATCGGATGGCTCGGGCACATCATTTTCCACGAAGTCTAGAAGATCATTTTCTTCTAAGGCAATAAGAACTCTGAATTTCCAAGAGATGAAATTTGATGCACCATCAAACCTATTTTCAACCTTGACTCCGTTCACCATCTTCGATACTTAGATAGACTGCCCTAGATAAGTAGATGACTTGGCTGCTTGAACAAATCTGATCCAATCTTGCTTAAACCCGCTTTGATACCATGTTAGTTTTAGACTAGAAATGAAGATAAGCAGCAATACAAAATAATGAACAACAGACCACAGCAAATACCCTGGGAAAACCCTCCTTCTTGAGGGAGAAAAACCCAACCAAAATATATCTCTTATATATTGAATGAAGAGAGCAGAAATCTGCTTACAACTTGGCCCAAACACAAGGCCGATCTGATGTAATGAAAGATAGCACCTCTCCTAGATGCGAATATACAAACAAATATAATTTCTCCTTAATATCAATCTACTTGATACAATATGTCAATCTGCTGCAAATGTGTGAACTCCTCCTTGAAGTGCGAATTGATTTGTGAATGAATTGAATGATCATCGCCTTGTATATATACAAATCAAGGCGTCTTTTCATTTTGGGTCGGCTTCTTTTAAGAAACAAAACGACTTTTCATTTGGGTCTGCCTCATAAAAAATAAATTATTATTTATACCAAGTCCAACTTGCTTTGGTATTTATTTATCTATCATTTATTATTTTAAATTGAGCGAAGGATATCTCCAGCCACTATAACATCAACATTTAGATCAAAAGGGCATTATTTGAATTTTATAATGTTGAGTTTTAATGGCAAACCTAGTTATTACATGGTTCTTGTGAAAAATTAAAAGATGTAATTATGAGATTTGAATCTTCTTTTATGTGTTTTATTTTCTAAAGTAACAAATAAATAAGGGTAGTGAAATGGCATAGGTGGAAATTGGGTGTACACGTTAAATCCCAAATTGCACCATCCTAAGAGCCATTTGTCAAATGGTTCCTCTAGATCATCATAAGAATGAGGATGAAGTTGGAGGCTCAAAGTGAAAACATTGAGAACAATCCAATTGAGATCAATGTGTAATGTTTAAGAAAGATGAAAAGGAACTTAAGAGATAAATTCATAAACATCAAGAACAAATCATTTGTGGTTGATGTAGAATGTGTAATGAAATGGTTGAAAATAAGTTAAACTAACCAAACGATGCTTCAATGCCAATCCATGGTGTAGTTGATGAATGCTTTCTAAACAAGAATTAAAATGAATCCATCATTAGGAATGATCTATAAGTAGTCAATGTGCAATGCCTAATGAAAAGCATTCCTTACAATGAGTGCTTACTAGTAGGCATGATAATGTCTCATGCTCCCTGCTTATGATTTGAAATGCCAAGTAGGATGTCACTCCTTTCTCTACACACCTTCTCCTCTTCTTTGTGTTTAATTGAATTGATCATCTTTAATAATGTGTTGAGAAACCATCTTGCTTGTGCATTTGAGACCAATCTTGTGTGTTGTGTTCGTGTCTAATAAACATGGTGTCCATCTCTCAATCTAGTGAGGTGAGCCTTAGGATGCCATATTGGCCAATTGGTAGATAATTCACCTTCATTGGTTTGTGTGATAGGATCATGGCAAAGCAATTTGGAGATTATGCTTAGATCTCATTTCATCTTCCATTTTTTGTATTTTGATAAATTGTAACTTGTACACAAATGAGAGCATTTACAAAGGCTTGTGAAAGTTGTATTTGTATATTGAAATCACCATTGTATATGATTCCGATCCATCCATGATGGGATGTGAACACTACAATATAACTTTGTAACAATAGTCAATTGAGTTGAAATTGCATCTTAAATTGAAGTAAAATCTCAATCTATGTAAAGTCTTTCTTTATGACACTTAGGCTTAGATATGCACCTCATGATGAAAAATGACATTTCAAGCATTGTATGCTTTCTTTCTGATGTTATGAAAATGTTGAATCCAATAGTTACAATATACTTTTCTTCACAACTCTAGAAATAGAGAGTCAACTTGATTATATGTTTCCATTGTTGCATCTTGAGTAAATGATTACTTGCTTGTGAATAGTAGCATTTTTGGGTGAAATTGAATAGTAGTCTTTTGTGAACTGTAACCATGTCATATTGTGGCTTAGATATATTGTAATCCAATGTTTCAAGCCACTCATTAAAAACACTTAAATGAAGAAAGTTATGAGTTGTTTAGTGTGAGTTCACTTTAGGCTTGCATTGGCTTGGCCATGCACATGTTATCATCTTGTGAACTTTGTTAACATTTCTTAGGGTTGCAACTTGGTTTTAGGTTTCAATTTGGATGTTAAGATTGTTGTGAATCCCTTTGCCATCTTCAAAGTCAAATTTGGAATCTCTTGATATCCCACTATTCAAAATAGGCCTTGTGCACTATCCAAAGTCACCTATTTGTTGGGGTAATTTGGTTGGTAACATGAGCAATTCCAAGATAGTCAAGAGCAGTTTTGACTAATAACAATGGTCATTTTGCTCAACAAGAGTGATCCCGATGGATAGTTGTTGATATTTTCCAAAAAAGCTTACTCTAGGAAAGTTAATCCTTGGGGTTTGCTTTTCCTTCCCATCAACTTAGTTTGATGATGTCTTTTGTCCTTTGTCAATTGTGATCCATTTTGTCTTGTGTCTATGTGCCTAGGTGTGCTTGGTCAATCTCTCGTGAGATCTAGGTGAGTTGTCATATCTCCCCTACAACCAACCGCTTATGGCTATTTTGAGAGTATGTTTTGATGTGATGAACCCATTCTTTTAAAAGTGTTAATGTATGCTTACATAGGCCTTAAATGACTAAAAGATGACCTTGGGACTAATCTATCTCATTCTTTCATCATCATGTGGATGTCATTCCATGATGGTCATGTAAGCCTTCTATTAATGTTATTCTATATTTGAGTATGTCAACCTTGTGGAGTCATGCATGAATTAGTGTCATTTTGTGCTTTCATTGCATTGTTATTCTATTTTGACAATATTGTAGAGTGCGAGAGTGAGTTGAGAAATGTATATGTTGCAACTATATTGAAAAAAATTGTTCATTCGTTCATTAACTATTAATGTCTTAATGTACAAATTGGGGCATTACGATGTTGGCAACTCTTCGTGATACATCATGTTAGGGAAAGATATGTACAATGTTTTGTTATTTAAATTATAAGTTTTACTATAAAATCGAAAAAATTAAATGAATAATAATTATAAAGTTAAAAGTTTATGATATAGTATCAAAATTGTAAGTTATTTTTTAATTTAATTAATATGTGTGATTTAAAATTTGGACATTAAATTGCTAATATTAACTTCAATTAGTTGAATTTGACATCTATTTAATATTTTTATTTATACTATTTCATATTTTTTATTTATTTTAAATACAATTGAACTCACATTTATTTAATATTTATTATTTATAATATTTCACATTTTTAAAATTTTATAAATTATATATGTAGATGGCATCACCACTCTTTTTTTAAAATTATTAATTTATGTGTCTACTCTCATGTGAATTTTCAATTCAACTCTAATATTATGCAATGTGGTTCTATAAATACAATTGAACTCACATTTATTTAATATTTCACATTTTTAAAATTTTATAAATTATATATGTAAATGGCATCGCCACTCTTTTTTTTAAATTATTAATTTGTGTCTACTCATGTGAATTTTCAATTCAACTATAATATTATGCAATGTGATTCTATAAATACCTTACATAAATACAATTGATACAATTGAACTCACATTTATTTAATATTTATTATTTATAATATTTCACATTTTTTAAATTATAAATGCAGATGGCATCACCACTCTTTTTTTTAAATTATTAATTTGTGTGTGTGGTTCTATAAATACCTTACATAAATAATTGAATTTTTTTATATTTTATATTTTTTTATATTTTTAGTTGTTATCCCTACCCAATGTTTAATTAAATGATTATTCAACAATAGAAAAAAATCAACTTTTATTATATCATTAAACGATAGTAAGGAGAATTTTTATTAAAAAAGAAAACAAGAAAAAAAAAAACTACTACCAATTAAATTGTAAGAGAAAAAAATAGCGCATTGCTTCAACATACCTCGAAAACATATCCCAATGCCTGCAATGCTTTTGCAACGCTGAGCAGCAAGAGAAGGCCCGGACTTTTGGAAAGATCCCGAGAGACCTGTTCCATTAACATTAAAAGCAAATTTAATACGTGATTAAGAAAACACGTAGATAGCTTAGCACTTAATTTGGTAAGAATTTTTATCATTATAAAACGTCACTGCATAAAAAAGCTTGTAAAATGAGGTACGTCACATAGATAAACAATCAGAGGCTTTAGAGGTAAAATGCTAAACTAAAGAGGTTTTACAGAAACAAGATAATAATAGGGAAATTCAATTATAAGTAATGATGCTAGGGTCCAAGGCAGAGATGGAGAATGCTAAAACAGTAACACAAGCTAAAGAGGATTATAAGAAACAACGTTTGAAATTTCTATCTTGAACAGGATGCGCTGGATACCTTAGAGGGTCACCAATCTGATTTAGCCTGTGTAGTGGTTTCCTAACAGTTTCACAAAACATGCATTAGAGAATAAAACAGAATTATGATTTTGATTTAAAGAAAACTATCCCCAATTTCTGAAGAAGAAACTTTTAGTTGGCACTGAAGATCGAGGGCTGGAAATTTCCAGCACCTTCTCAATTTCTCTTAGGAAACTTTTTAACAAATTTGTGGTTTAGTGGTGGATTTTTCAAAACAAATTGCTATAACCACTTTTGGTTGCAGACTCCATAAAAACTGCAAGCCAATTATTCCCATCATCCATGCTCAAACCCTTGCACCCTCCTTATACAATCCTTACCGTTAGAACCCCAGCTACCAGGCTACCTGAGCTACAGCACAGATCGTTACACCTAAGGTGTAAACACGCAAAAGAATCTTGAGCTTTAAACGGGAAGCTTCTACTTTTAGGCAGAAGCTGCGGAAATCTCTGGGCTACCAGAGAGAATTTGAACTGGATAATTAATTTTATTGTGGCAACTTTCACAAGAAATGGGTTCTTACCACTAGTACAGTAACATCAGTTATGACGATTAACACCATGTAAACAGAGCTCATAAGAGACTGGTTCTTATCACTATATATTTAATTATTATTTATAAATAATGATTCAATATTAACAGAGCTCATTAGAGGTAGGTTTTTTTCACCATTTATATGAACACAGTTAAGAAGAGATTGGTTTTTACGAGGTGCAATGGTTACATTATAGTAAATAATATATTAAGTTAAATATTAAAGAAGTATAAATGTTGGAATGGATTAAAAATATATTATTTTATTTATATAGTAATATATCTAAAAGTACTGTTTCTTCATGAATCTTTTGTAAGAGATTGAGATTGATCTTGATTTCTCCTACCATCAAATTTTTTATTAATGTTTTATTTGATGTTGATATTTTACTATTTAATTCTATTAAAGATTTACATCTAAGTTTCCTTTATAAACTTAAGAATTCAATTAAAATGATTTTCCATAAAAATCGTTAAATAAATAATTACTGTTATTCTAAAACAGTAAAACTTTATGGTATGAAATAATTGTCCATTTTCTATTAAAAAAACGTCTACTTAAATTTAAATTATAAAACAGAATTTATAAAATATTGACGAAATATTAAAGGCTATTTTTGCACAACTGCAAATAAATGCAGGCGGAAAAAATTGAAAATTCTGGAGAACAAAATTAAACCTTGGCCAGTTATCTAAGTACAAGAGAATGAGTTATCCTTTTCTTAGGTAGATTACGGGAAATGGAAAATCAAAATCTAGATTTTTAGTGTTGAATGTTGACTGCTAGTCCAAACCAAGACAGTAAAATCGGCCACTGAAATTATTTCATTCATTTGGTCTAAAGTGACTCGCAGATATTTTCGAAATATATGAAAGGTTTAGATTAATGTAGTTACATTATGTTTTTCTAAAATAAAATGACTTGCAGATAGTTTTTAAATATATGATAAGTTTAAAATAAGGAATTATATTAGGTTTTTCAATAATAATTTTTATATTCATATTAAAAAGTAATAAATATTTTTTATTTCATTATATCTCTTTCTTTGAGAAGTAAAACTGAACTTGAAACTGACTTCTCCGTGATTCTAACACAAATATTTGATATAAATGAAAGGTAAGAAAGTTTGGCTTCCAAAGGTTAACTATTGGAGTTTGAATAACCAAACAGAGAAACGCATAGATTCATTCTCGATATTTTGGTGTTTGACTAACCAAACAGAGCTTGGAGTTCATGCACATCGTCCCTTGCCAGAGCTATATGAGCCGCTGTGGGCAACTCTTTTAAAGAATGAGAGTTCATAATCCACGATCGTCTGGGGAAAAAGAAAGATAGTAGGTTCAGATGCACGCAACTCTTCTATCTAGAGCCCTTAACACAATTTCACACTATTTAGCTCGCTACCAAACACATTCAAAAGTATATAAACTTATAAATGAGATTGACAGGATTTTTGCCCAATATTCTACACATTCAGACGAATCCATCCAACATACATACGGTAGGCACCTCTATTAATATACCTGGCATTTATTAGCTTATAACTCTCTTTCATTTATACCTCCGAATCTACGATTTCTGTTTTCCAAGACTGTGGTGTTGCAATAATTGAAAGAAGTATATAATCGTGACCTGCCTCCATTAACAGTAAATTTCCTTCCTTCTAATATTATCTTTCTAGTGAATCAGTATGAATAGAAATCTATTTATTAATAACATACAGGAAACAAATTCCTGCATAGAACTTGTACATACAAATCGATAGAACATATTCAGAAATCAACTACCTACAGGCTACAGCTACCTAAATAAAAGAAAAATGAAGACTGCAAAATTCCTGCAAATCTGCAAACGCTTTTGATTAAAGCTTTCACCAAACAGAGGAAAAACTCTACTTCAGAATAAGGGATGAGCTCTATTTAAATAGAGCTTGTGCGGGTGGGAATTTGGCAGTCAGATGCAACTGGCAGAAAATTGCAGAGCAAAATGCGCTGGCAGTATAAATTTGAAGCAAGCAGTCTTTTACAATTAGCGATCTAGATTTGCATTTGCATCTTCATTTAACATAGAGACTGCAAAACATTGTATTAGTCTGGGCAATGGGAGAAGCAGCAGGGGTTATGGCGGTGGATTCCCTAATTAATATTGGATGGGCAGTGATACATGAGTAATCATATTGTCAGTGTCTTTTGAAAATGTACTCCATGTATCCGACGACCTAAAGCGACCCAAAAATTGTTTGGACATAAATACCCATATAAGAAACCTATCAACTAAAGGCTTTATATTAACACAGCTTATTAGAGTTAGGTTCTTTCCACCACCCATAGAATATCAGATATGAACACAGTTCAGAGAAGGTTCTAACCGCCACCCAATGAAATGTCAGTTACAAATAACGACTCTATATTTAGGACAGCTCAGACACGAAATATCTGTTACTCAATATTAACACAATTATAAGACATGAATTCTTACCACTGGTCATAATATACGAGTTAATGAATATTGATTCTATGTAACAGAGTTCATAATAGATATTAACACAGCTCATGAGAGATGTAATGAGCTCATAAAAAATATGGGTTCTTTGTTCTTGTGGGTAGTCATACAAAATTAAATATAATAACTCAACATTAAGAAGTAAATAGTATCCATGCTAATTATTCCGCGGTCTAATGTTTTGGCGGTCGGTCTCTAATAAAAACGAATTGATTTTCTAAGAAAAAACTGTGCAAAAATATTTTACCATAATGTTTTCGACAGATCGATGAGCCACTTTAATAGTCCCGAAGTCCAAAACACTTATGATAAAATACTTTTTTGCATTTTTAATTTTTAAAAATATCACTTTCGCCATATCTGTACTTCTCCAGGCAGAGCTCAAAAACTACTGTAGCATTCGGCAATGTCTGTCTAGAATGCTGGATAAACAATTGACCAAAATAAAAAAAAATTATGCACCAGGCTAAACATTCAATCTTGCATGGAAATTTTCACTAGAGCAATCCTTTTTCCTGATGTGCTTGCTTTATTACAAAGCATTCTAGTTTTTCTAACCACTGAATAACTATAGTTTATGTTTCAGAAGAAAAGTACCTAGGAAAGAAATATTTATCAGAGAACTTTTATAGTTATAGCTAAAATCGCCTAATATGACCACAATTTAAAAACATACCAGTGCAAGTTTAGGTGCTTTGATTGGAATTCGCCTTTTCTGCTCCATGTCTGGAGTAGAATTCATCCCTCCATCTTTTTCTCTGAACTTGTCAATAAGTTTATAAGGCACAAATTTTATTCTCTCCCCAGAATCTAAAATCTCCGTCAAATTTGGCTCAAACCTGACTGGTGTTGCTTGGAGCTCCGCCAAATTTGGCTTTTTTTCCGAATCTGTAGTGTCATAATGTCTGAGCAACGTAGTTATGGTGCCCTGAAGCATGAAATCTGCCGCCAAAAAACACGCCATAAATATGCAGATTGCGGCTTTCCATCGCCAAGATTCGAACACAAATATGACGGACCCGCCAGTTTTGCTTGAATTTGTGCGGCCTTTGAAGGCGTTTTGTGTTTTTTTCCCGTTGCCGTTGGTGGAGAAGTAGCTCAAGCCATTTGAATCGCCATTGTGTGGCAATCGTTTGAATGGATAACCTTCCATATTCATTTACTTCACAACCCCGAAAATTTGTCAAAATACAGTAAGATGAGCCAAATTTTTTGCCACAGTAGAGTACAGAAGACCAAAATGTTGTCAATTGAAACCCTAACCAGTCATTTTTTCTTTAAGGATTTTAAGGATCCGTGTTCGAGTCCTTGTAAGACTAATGCACAGCTCATTTTGGAGGATTTAAGCTGATAAATAGGTAACGAGTGTTCTGCATAATACTGCCAAAATGACGGCATCTTTAACCCTATGAAGTCATTATCTGGACGATTAATAAAGATTCGTGTTAGAGTCCCAATAACAGCGATGCACGGCTCATTTTGGCGGATTTAAGAAGAAATCGTGGGCTGGGTTCTCTGAAACAACATTGCTGTGAAAAAAATTATGAATCCTTCAAGCATTGTGGATGAGAACCTGGAAATTCCTGAGCAAGGGATGAAATGCCAGAAATGATTGAAGCTTTAGCTGCTTAGACTGAAAACTTCAAGCGATGTAGCAAAAAAACTTCATGTTGTAACCACATTATTGTAAAAAATGCCACAATCCCTGAAATCTTGGCTCGATTACTGCTGCACAACTAAAATCTTCTCTATTACCAACAGAAGTTTTAATCGGCAACAATAATCCTCGTATCCTTCAAATCTCATTTCCGCTGCTGCTTGGAGTCTTTAATTGGCCATAAAAGTTTTATCCGCTCCAATGCTCCTGGGAAACGTATTTAGAAGACCAGCTCTGTCGCCCATGAATATCTTCAAAATGCCTCCAAATTTCTGCAATGATAAATAATGATTCAAAACCAGCTGATGAAGCATGAAAAATCTTATAATACAAAAGTTCCGCTATTTGGGCTTCGTACGAGCTCCAAAATCTCAAATACTTCAAGGCGGGCAAGATTAAGCACTAGTGGAGTAAGTTAAAAAATTCAAATGATCCAAATCCAACCATCAAGGCCTGAAATTTTCGAATGTAAATTGCTCACCTCGACTAACATCAGCTGTAGTAGTCGAAGTTTTTACTCTATCCAACATGAAAACCTAAAATGAGCCGCAAAACCAAGCAAACTACACCTTAAAATCTCGAAATAGCTCAGTCGCTGCCAAGAAAACGCCTTGGCCTAAAATTCTAGCTATGTTGAAGGAATGAAAGCCTAAAGCAGAGCAAATTTCAGCTCGATCAACCAATTTAATAAATTCATGATCAGTTACAACCAAAATGGCGAGGTAAGAACGTTTATATACGTACCTCTGCTTAAATTTCCAGCTCATAAGAAAAACACACCAAATAGAGAGAAAAATGTGACAAATAGGCGAACTAAAAGCCGCAATTGCGGCCAGTGCTTAAAGCCGGGCCCGATCCACAATCCTCTAGAAAATGCAAGAAAAAATGCTTCACACTACCGCGATTCCCGGTAATCGAACCCAGGCCCGGCCGCAGAGAACAATGCTCGGCACAAACCAGAAAAGTTCAGAGCATACGACCACACGCTTAAAGCACTTTCACACCGCAATGATGAAGATGAATCCCGCACTGTTTGCTGTCAGACCGCCAAATAAAGTCCGGTTCATTTCACCTGCAGCCATTTCTGCGCACTCTTTACTCCATAGTACAGCCGCTGACCTCCATTGAAGAAAGGGGCCTAAAAACATACCCAAAAAGAGCGATTCAAAAAGAACAAATTATTCAAACACAAACATAATCACGAAATCTTCAACAGGAAAACGAAGATCTACTACTGTTCGGACTTACGACACTAGTCCCGTATTATGTATATACTCCAGAAATATACTGTATATCTGATACATTGGACCACAAAAATTTAAAAATTTAAAGAAGACACAGCAAAGGTCCTCGTGATTCGTACCTCAGACGTCTTATCAACTTCTGTTACATAATTTTTGCACCAAGGAACAGCGATTTGCTAAAGAAAACGTTGCTAAACTGATGTGCGGTTTTACAAAAGAAGTTAGCTAAATATAGCGACATTGTTGGATGTTGTAATAGAAAGCAACGTACAAAACTACGGCGCAAAGTGTACAGAAGGTTCGACAACGGACTGTCAAAATATACTTGGCTGTTTGTTAGGGTTTTCTTACAAGTGTCTAACGTGTCATCACGTTATTTAATTTTGTTTTTCTTTCCTAATAAGGAACACACAAATTGTTAACGATATGAAAATTATCGTTTTTTATTTCAACTTGTGCGACTGGGAACTCATCGACTTCAAGTTTTACGTGACAATCAGTGACATTTTTATTTTCAATTTTTTAAATAGAAAAATAAATGTCATTTATTGGTTAACTGTCCAGACAGTTCACTTAATATTTTTAAATGGAATAATACGCAATTCTATGTTTTCCAACTATTTGGATATATATTTTTTATCATTACACCAAGAGCTTAATGTGTTTGGTTAAATATAAAAAATTTACTTTTTAATTTTGAAAAAGAGATTATTAAGTGATATTTTTAATTTACTATAATGAAATAGTAGATGTCAATTGGTTGAAGTTTTTTTTTTTTTAAATTTGGGTGGTTTATTAGGTTTGTATTGTTTTTTTTAACAAATTAAAAGAATGTTGTCTAGTATATAGTAGAAATAACTATTACAATAGTCTTTTTTTATTTTTGAACTATTAACATGTAGTAAATACAACAACATAGATGGCAAGACGAAGAGAGCAGCACTTATAATCCGAATTGAATAAACTTGTTTGGAGCATTGAATATAAACTGTAGAATGATGTCAGAGTAAAGCTTTAGCATTTCTACTTCATGATGAACAACATGATTAGAAAACATTGATGAACATCTACTTTTCTAAATATTAAGCAAAATAGTTTGTCTTATAGAATCAGCCACCAAATTATTTTGAAGACCAATGCCCAAAACAACTTCTTTCTAGTATAACACATGATCAAAAATAGTAGGGAGATGACCAAAACAACATTCCATTTTCGTTTTGCCTATATACAATCCCAAAATATATGCTTTAAACTTTCATCTTTCATGATGCTGACAAAAAGGGCATTTTGCTGGCTGGAGTTTCAAAATTTTCAATCTATTCCCTACTGGTAGTTTATGATGCAAAATTTTCCAAGTCAAAATCTAAGAATTGGTCTCAGCTCTAGATTTCCAAATTTGAGCACTTAAATTCTTCCACTTCTTTTCGTGGAATATGCATTTCCATTTCTTATTGAGTCTTGGATTTAATGTCATTATTGCATTAATTTTAAATAGATCTTTTTCAAAGGGAAACTATAGAACTGATGGTTACCAAGCCATTGTCAATCTTTGAAAAAGTTGCAACATAAGGGAGTACAATGCTTCATGAGTAATTTCATAGGAACTAAAGACTTCACAAAAATCACAAACCCTTGAATTTTGCTATTTACTTTAAAAGAGTTCTTGATATATTGCCAATTATACCAATCAAGAGTGTTAAAGTCTCAAATATCCCTAAAGTCTTGTACACCCTTCTTGAAGAAAAAATTAGCTTGCTTTGGAAATGTAATAGCCAGAGGTTGCCCATGGTACTTGTTATCAATAGTTTTGCACCCTGCTGAATATAGTATTCAGCAAACTACTGAAACATGGAAACCTCTTTCAGATGTGGGTGATCTACGCGAAAGAGGAATCTCCAGAGTGAGCTGGTTCTCCGAATG
The DNA here is from genome assembly GCA_007258455.2 of Sequoia sempervirens. Lineage (NCBI taxonomy): Eukaryota > Viridiplantae > Streptophyta > Pinopsida > Cupressales > Cupressaceae > Sequoia > Sequoia sempervirens. Next base: position 71,591,289 of record VDFB02109042.1, on the reverse strand, counting down.
ATGAATTCTATTATAAAACAGCTTCTGAGGAAAGGGATGAAGGATGACTGAACATAAAAACCTATTTCTAAAAGATGATTCACCAAACTTATAAGAATTCAGACCTAACCACTCATAACAACTTCTTTATTGCAGTAATCCTCACAATCTCATTGGCACATATCCCATCAGTGATTTGCATGAAGATCTGGAAAACAAATACAACATGCAACCTGAAACATGTAATTCTGAAACACAACCTATAACAGCAAGACATAAAAGGATTCCAATTTGAAAACACAAGTATATCAGATTGCCATTACAAAATTTGAGACAGAAAATAAGAAGGAGAAATTTGCTGCTCTATTAAAACTAGAAGAGTGTTAATCTGTCCAAACTGAGTATCAAAAGGTTTACAAGCTCCCCAAAATGAGTCAGGGCAAGAAACTCTAATCTCAACTGCTGACAATGGAGAGTTGAAAGACTAAATCTATCAAGAAGAACTCTCCAGGAAAACCCTAATCCGAGCTCAGAAAAAAGCTCTAGGAAAAAGGCTCCAAACAAACTCAAAAATTGCTTTAAAAGCAGAAAAAAGCATAATGCTTTTATGATTACTGTCAAGCCTCTGAAATAGGCTAAATCTGCTTTAAAAGTTCAAAAAACACCTTATCTCTCCAAGATAAGCCTGGAATCCGACCAAGAGGAAAATTCAATAAAAGATCTGCTAAAATTAGCAAGAAAACATAAAACAACTTATAGAATATTGCTTTATGCTTCTGCTTTTACAAGATGCGGATTTTTACAATTTGCCTTATTTTTGCAATTTAAAGATTGGAAATCTTTTGCAAAAAGAAAGAACTCCTTATTTCTCCATTACATCATTCTGATTTTCTCAAAAATCATAAAAATACACTACATAATGTCATATTCCTATCAACTCCATAATTGATTTCTCCAAGATCAATCAAAAAAATAAAAACCCTAAAAATTTGACCCTAAGCATAAGGCATTCATAAATCTCCCTTAACTATTCTTCACTTAAAACAATACCCTAAGACATAAACCCATACTTCTCTAAGGCAAAACAAAAAGTCTTAAATACTTAAGACATCACCCTAACATAAGAATTTTGGCCTTACATGAATATTGGTTTAGACTTAGGTTTAAATAAATCATAAGGAAGGCATTATGGGTTTCGACCACCATTTGATATTCTCCACGTGCCTTGAATGAACATTCTGGAACTTCATAATGCTCGAATTAGGGCTTTGATCAAAACAGGGTCAAACCCTAATTATCATTCACTTCACACTCGTGACTTTGGAAAGAAAGAAACTCTGTTTGCATGAACAACGCCGCTATGATGGTGTTGGATTCGAGCTCGTGTGCTTCAGTAATCTTTCTCTACTCTCTAGTTGACCGAAACTTCAGTGGGTAAGTCTGACTTCGAAGTATTGAAGCTCTTTCCACTTCTTATTTGAACACCAAAAAGAGATAATGTCGCGGCCTGCATGAGTTTGTTTTTTATTCTGATTTTTCCTTTGCTCCTCCATGCCATCATGAGCTCAAGCTCGGCCTCTGCAGTCCACTCCATGAAAGCTCGACTTGTATTCTTGTGTTCCTTTACTGTGCAGAGATAAGCTTTATTTAATGATTTTCATAACCTCTATTTTGGCCTTGAGGCCGTGGTGAACACATTCTAATGTCTTTATTCTGCATCTTCTGTGTATTTCTCGTGTTCATTAATGTGCATTATTCTCACCATAAGAGCTCGGCCATTCTTCAAAACTTGAAATCATGCCCTGGGAAGCTGAATAGGAAGCTATGGCCGCGGCTTGAGTGCTCCATTAGAAATTTAAACTGGTAATTTTCCCTACCAATCTCCATAAACTTAAATGGTTTCTTTCTACCCATGAATTTTGGCCATATCAAGCCGCACCCCATGTACACTATAAGAAACAACTTCTTGACTTTTGGGTTCAACCCATATCATAAAATTGAGCATTATGTCAATTTGACAATATTTCTACATATGGGTATCCAAGAAAGCTGAATAAAGTTGTATTTTTCTTCTATTTAATTCCAGATTGCACATGGTTATCTTTGTAATTGATTTTCTGCCCTTTGAAACTAACCCTAAAAGTGGGTATTCGAAATCCTTAGAGAAACTCCATTTTTATGTATTTGATGCTAAACTGGAAATGGGTCTTTTGAATTATTAAAGAGAAATGCATTTGCTTTTCTTCTGAAGCTCAACCTAGCACAAAATTTTCACATGTTGTAGTCAAACTGCTTTTGGATGCAAAACCCAAAATGGGTATTGTAGATTATCACATTTTTTGTATTTTGTATGAAAACCCACATGTGGATACCATGGATAACTGAGCATAGTTTTACTTCGTAGTCCTAAAGCAAATGTTTGTATATTTTGAAAAAAATGTCTCTATTATGATTTCTCTTCAAAAACTCGACCATCAGTTCATTGCATTTATTCCTGTTATTCTCTGTACAAATCCTCAAATGGGTATACCATATTCCAAAGAACAATATATGCACTTTTCCACTAGGGTTTGATGTTTACCTTTAGAAAACCAATATTGGCATTTGATGTTTGCTTTCAGATCTTCCTTCAGAAATGTACACTCATGGTTTAGATCAAAACAGTGTTAATCTATATTCAGTTATGAGCTCCCTTAAGCATTCAGACTCCTGAAAGAAAGCCACTCATTGCATCACTGTTGCTTGTTTAAATATGTCTTCAGAAGAACATGATGGAACAACCAGAATTTGTGTGTTTGTTCATACTCATTTGACTCATATATGCAGTTTTCATTTTGGCATTTCTGTAACTTTCTTTGATAGTTGTATGACACCTGAACTTGATTCATAATTGTTTTCCTCTTTTGTTAAAAGCATCTGACCTCTTGTCACAACACTGTCATTGACATGGATCTTGAGAATGATTTGTATTTGTTCATTGCAAAGAAAATGATCTCCATGCTTGTATTTTGCATGTATTTTAAATTTTTTCTGGCACTCCTTAACCTTATCATGGCAACTCCTATCTCCTATTCTTGAACTCCATAGGGAAACCAAATGGAAACATTGTAACATCATGACCACATGTTGCTCACTAGCTCATATGTATAGCTTAACAACTCAAAACTTATTTTGGAAAGAAAAGACTTACTCTTCCCCTATTATCTTGGAATGATCTATTTATTACTAAACCCATAATGTTGTATTTACTTTACCAGCCAACTAGAGCTAGAAATTCATTCATCAAATGCACTGTTTGTGTTTGTATTCTTGAGCAGCATGGTACTCTTCATGCATTTTATATTTTACCGCACAAACTGCTCTCTGAAACTGTTCTCTTTGATGGTGAAAATCAAAACAAACCATCAAGGCATAATGTATGCCTGTTCACTATCCGTGAAAGAATTGATGAATTGAAACTCACATGACATATGATTATAATCAACACAGAAAATGAAGTAATTCAGCAATTTCTGATGTAAATGCACTCTATTAAATTCCTTAAGTGAATTAAACTCACTGTTCACCTGTAGCCTTCATAAAGAAACCTGATCGTTATGAATGAACAGTTGGTCTCGTTGCTTGATGGATTCTCTTTTTTACTCTTCAGTTGTATTTCATTTCATTCAAAGTATATAATGAAGTATTTTAAAAAAATAAAAATCAGCCCATTTAACAAATAGGGCAGCATGTCGAGCTCTACCCTTGTGGGAGCCCGTTTAACTCCACATTCTTGGTCTTCGAATAATGTTCAGCTTCATGACTTAACCTATACCTGCACAAGGAAGAAAACAACGTTAGCATAAAAAATAGAACATGTTGATCATGATATTGTTACTTCTCCTTCAACTCACTTCTTCCATATTGCACTTGATAGGATTTGATTGTTTCAATGCATTGCTAATAGTATGTTGTACTATTGTAGGTGCATCATATGATTTACATCATAGTAGGAGCCACTGACACCCCTCTTTTCCTCTTACAAGTCAACGAAGCTCGAGACGATGAGGTGCACCATTCAACATCAAGCGTCGTAATCAGGAAATGATGACTATGCTGCCACTTATGTGTTTCCCTTTAGCATCTTTAGTAGTGCAATGTGTTATTAGAAATATTTTTTCACTATCACTGTCACATCCACGGCTTGTGTGGATCTTTGTTTTCAATTCTGCTTTTCAATTGAAAAGAAAATGCATTTCATGCAATGTTGTAACACTATTCTGATTGTGAAATCAAATGAAGCCTTATAAAAATATGAGTTCTTTACGAAATGAATAAAAGCATCTGAAATGCTATTTTGCTCATGTACTCAATTTTGTACTTCTTTTAAATCTGCAACATTTGAATGGCACTCTGAAACCCTACCTTCTTTAAAATGCATAACTGTTGTTTGATGCACAAAGATAATGCGAAACAACATTTAGAATTCCACTTAATGGTAAATAACAATCAGCCAGCTCCTCCATTTGAGCTGAGGCAAAAAATATGTAACATTTTGGCGATTTCTGCTATATGCTTTCCTGCTAAGCATAAATCAGTGGCCTTTAAAACAATTCATTGGGCACGGAGTCAATTCTGCCCCTTCTTGTGAACTCATAAAACATGAACAACAACACTCCAAATAGTAGCAAGAAAACGAAACAAAACTGAAAGCAAACTAACAGGCCCTGATGGCCAACAAGACAATGCATAGCAGCACTTAGAGAAAGCAAACTATGAAATGAAATGTGCAACACGCACTTATTTGCAACTTACTCTACCTAACAGTGAGATAACTTATCTCAAAGGAAGTGCTTGAGGTGGATCCCATTTACTGGGATAGACAGCACCTCGCCAGTCATCTTCGAAAGTTGGAATGTGTTGCTCTCTTTGCATTCCGTAATCACATAAGGCCCATCCCATATTGCGTCGAGCTTGGAATGTCGTCTAGGTCTGCTCTTGAATTCATTCCACTTGAAGACTAGATCTCCAACAATGAAATCACAAGGCTTCGCCCTCTTGTCAAAAGTATTCTTCATTTGAGCTTGATGTATTTCCACCTATCTCTGAGCTTCTTTTTCTGGTCTCTTCGAGCTCAACCAGCTGTGCAAACCTCACTTCAAGAGGTTGTTCATTCAATAACTCCAGTTCCTTAACATAACTTAATGTTGGCAATTCTATTGAAATTGATAGCTTAGCTTCTCTGCCGTAAGTCAAAACAAAAGGTGAACAACCAATGGCTCTTTTAAGAGTTATTCTGTCAGCCCAAAGGGCTAGCTTCAGCTTTTCATGCCACGTTCTCTGGTTATCTTCAACAGTCTTCTTGATTATCCGAATCAAATTCTTATTTGTGGATTCCACTTGACCATTACCTTGCGGATAATAATTTGATGAAGTGCTCAAATGAATGTTATTTCTGACAGACCAATCTAAAATCTTTAATCCAATGAAAGCTAAACAGTTATCCGAAATGATTGAATCTGGAATACCAAATCTCGATATGAGATCTTGATAGAAATTAAGTATTGAAGTCTCGTTTGCTTCTTTTAAAGCAATAGCTTCGGTCCACTTTGTAAAATAATCAGTGGCAGTAAGAATCCCCTTATGACCTGCACTTGAAGGCGGGTTCATAGGATCGATAAAATCCAAACCCCACTTAGCAAAGGGTTGTTCTACCTGAATCGGATGCAGGGGCAGCGGTGCAAGCCTCTGTTTACTAGCAAATAATGCACATTTCTCACATTTTCTAACCCATGCAATAGCATATTTAAACAGTTCTGGCCAATAATAACCAACTCTCATAATTTTCAGAGTTGTCGTTCTTGCAGCGAAGTGACCTCCTGAAGGTCTATCGTGAAACTCTGCTAGCAGCTTGTCAACTTGATCAGGCTGAATGCAACGTAATAAAACACCTTGGAAATCTCTTCTATAAAGAACGCCATCAATAACTACATAAGGGATGGCTTGCAATCTATAATACCTTCTTTTTGCTCTGTCCAAGCCTTCGAGGCATTCACCAGTTTGCAGATAATGTATCATCTGCTGCAACCATGTAGTAGGGGGTTTGAACAGCACTTAAAACATCATTATTTAATACTGTTTCTGTATTTGTAGCCTCTTTTAGGCTGTTGTTTTCACTTCCAGCAATCTGCTCGCACAAACCTTTGCCTCTAACGAGCTTGGTTACTTTTATATCAACATCGAACTCCATTACTTTAGTGATCCAACCATCACACTTATCATTAATGTCTTTATTAAGCAGAAAATCCTTAATGGTTGAATGAGCCACTAATAAATGAACCTTGCTGTTGGACAACATGTGTCTAAATTTTTTCAAGCTTCTTACAACAGCAAAAACATGTTTCTCCACAAAAGAGTACTTCACCTCGTAATCATGCAGAACTTGACTGAAAAACGCAATAGGTTGCTTTAAGCCCTCCTCGTTTTGCTAGCATAACATGGTTGAAACTGTATCCACTCCTCCAAAAGCATAGAGAATGAAATCTTTGTCAAAGTTTGGATTAATGAGAGTAGGAGTGGTTGCGACCACTTCTTTTATCTACTCGAAGCTCCTCTTGCCTTCCTTGGTCCAACTGAATGGCATGTTTTTCTTCAGCATAGAAGTGAGAGGTTGCAACAAGGCTGCAATATTTGTTATGAACCTTCGTACGAAATTTATTCTCCCAAGAAAACTTTGCAAGCCTTTCTTATGGGCTGGTAATGACAATTCGAGTATTGCAGAAACTCTTTCAGGATCAATTGAAATACCTTGCTTTGAGACAATGTGTCCCAGTTATAACTAATTTTTGTTACAAAAAATGTAATTTAAAACATTATATAAAAGACAAAAAGAAATTAATACTTTCTTATGTAGAAATATTAGGGCTTTACTCTTTTATAAATGTCGTTTCTATTAATTTAATTCTATACAAAAAAAATAAATTATTTTTTAAAAATAATTTATAAGAAAAATATAGCATTTTCAATAAATACTTTTTTATGTCTTCTATGAGGATTTAAGATGTTAGATTTTATTTATATATTAAGTGTTTCGACGTGTGTATAATTTTTTAATTTAAGGTTTTTTTTTTAAAATGAGAGATTTTTATTTTTTTATCTTTAATTGATTTGTAGATGAAATGATAATACAAGATGAATAAAATTTAATATTTTTTAATATTTTTAATATACATAAATTGTAGGTAAGCATAAGAATAATTATATTATACTTTTTAGAGATTAAAAAAATTATATTGTACTTCTTAATTATTTGTAACAAAATATAATCTAACAACACTTTTATTTCTAAATAATCTATAAAGAGGAGTTTTTCTATAAACATTTACTTCTAAAGAATATATTAAAAGATCTTTCATAGTATTAAAAATATATAAATATTAAATCAATTAAATATTTTTATTTTTTAAGTTTCTAATTATAAATATAAAACCTATCAAATATCTTATTTTTAATCATTTTATAAAAAATATATATATATCAAATTAATAAACTATAAAATAAAATAAATTAATATAAATAAAATATAATATTACCATCAAAATTCAACAATATCCATATCTTTTTTTAATCAATTTATAAAAAACAATATATCAAACTAATAAACTATAAAATTAAAAAATATATATATATAAATATAATATAATATTACTATCAAAATTTAACAATATCCATAACAATACAAAAACTTTTAATATAAATAAAATACATATATAATTATGATTTTTTTAAAATCCATAACAATATACATCTCAATAATATATTTTTTTCACAAAGATTTCATTTAATTTTTTCATGATCTAAATGCAAGGGTATACTTTTTGTTTGCTTTTTCCAAACCACTCCACAAAAACATAAATTTAAATTAATTATAATAAAAATAATCAATTGAGTCAAATCCAAAAAGTTCGTCGAAGCTGTCCTTAGCCTGATAAATCTGAAAACCTGCTATTCTATTATGTTATTGCATTTGTATATTAAAAGCTTCCCATTATTGCGTTCGTCGATGCTACACAGATAAGTTACTGATATTTAAAACAAATATAACATGACAATGGAAAATTGGCTTTTTACTTATTAAAAAATAAAATAATATGAGATGTCCTGGGCGGTGCGCACTACTGACTCCATGCTTAAAACCTGGCCACTTTACCAGCTGTACCTGCCTCTATTGTCTTTGTCTTATTTCTTATTTTAAGCTGTCTTTCCCTCCACACGCTATGACTTCACAAGCCACACCTTTTTTTTTCAGATTTCACGTTTATTGTTGTTTGTACTTGAAATCAAACGCGGTAAATTTTGGAGGGAAAAGACAACTTTCACCTCGCGGTACGTGAAAAAATAACTCGCTTAATTATTCTTTTCGCGCCAGAATTCTTTATTTTTGTGTGGGTCTCGTTGCTTTACGTATTTTTCACTAAACTTCCTTTAATGCGTATGACTTTATTTCTCTTACAGACCTGCTCCCATTTATAGTGGTGAGGATAGTGTGAATTCTAAACAATGGGAGTTACCTAATGTTCTTTAACAACTTTTCATTTAATGTAGTTTGGTATTTTATTTTAGTGTGTTTATATGTGAAGAGAGGGATAAACTATTTTTACAAATGGATTAATTAATTAAATTAATAAATAGGGGACAGGATCTAGTAGTTGTGCATCTTAATTTTGCGTTTCTAATTATCCTACGTGGAAATTTCAAATCACTCCCAATTTTTTACAGCAATTTACTTGTCAAGTCCCCTACTTATAGCTTTCGTTTTAGGGCCACATCAGCATGCTTTTTGTCGAGATGTAGTTGACCAATACTTGTGCATTCACATCATGGGTAGTTTAGCGCTGATGTGGCATCACATGATTGGTTGATTTTTAGATCAAAGGAATACATTTTGTTTAATTATGGGTAGTCATGTCACAACTATTGGTATTATATAAACAACTACTATCACAACTATTGGGCATTATATAAACAACTACTATCACAATTATTGAAACATGCTCAACTACTAGGTCCTCTCCCCTAATTAAATTAATTTAGTTCAAGAATTAAGCTTAGACAAGTATGAAAATTAAATTGAAAGAAATGTTAAAATTGATAAAAAAGGATAGATGTTTTTGTGTGTTACAAGCAATATTATGTTACAATATATGTTATGTGATTTATTTTGGGAATCGACTATTACATTGGCATTGGTCATGTTTTGATAGACTAGAAAATGAATTATTTTATGTTAAAGGTCAAACTCACATTGTGGCCCTAGGCCCTACATCTTTGGCCTTCAACCTTGTGCATGACCATAACTTACAATCTTGGAATTGAAAATTGTCATGTTTCTTCCAAACCTTGTTTGCCTTTATGTATCAAAAATAGCTAATGGTTAAAACACTAGAAGGACTTGCTATCAAGTGAGGGAAAACATGTCTTGTAATGATTACAATCAAGCCCCCCTATGAACTAATTCAATAGTGTAAAAAAGACCAAAGACATGCAACGTAAATTGTGAGTGTTGATGTATTTATCCTTATGTATGCAGATGTTGATGCAGTGATTCTAGATGTGAATGCTCTCTATGACTGAATGATAATGTGATGATCAAATCTATAGATGATTGATCTTGAAATCAGTTGAGGCTTTGTCCTTTTATACAACACCCTAGCATTCAAATTAAACATTTTGCACTTCCATTAGTGCATAATGACTAGTTAGAAGAAAGTCGACTTGAGACCCTACATAATCTGGACTTTGAAAAAAGGGAGTTAGCCACCTTTGTGATCTTGATTCAATTTTAAGGTCACCTAAGCAATCATGATCTAGGATAAGGAAATAGAAGATTAAGGGTTAGATCTAGATCATTAGGGATTTGAGACTTAGATTCACTTTACGTCCATGGAAAATGCTAATTCTTGCACCAAAATATGCAAAAGTAAGTAATATACTATTGTATTAGGACAAGGTTAAACCAACTTTAAATGAGTGGGAAAAGTGTTAGGGTGTACTTTTCACATCTACATTTTCCCCCACTTTAACTTGCAGGTGAACTACCGTGAATTGTGCATGTCATAGTAAACAAGAAACCAACATGGAAATATATGATAAGTACATCTGTAAAGGATGTAGATATAAATAATGTTCCATATGATGATAATTTTATCTCCAAATTTTGTCAATAGCATTTGATATGAAAACTGAAATAAGCATGGACAACAACTACTTAGCAACATCTCTAATCAATATGAAATGTAAAAAGGTGTAGGACCTTGAACAAAACAATATAACCTAGAGAAATAGAGTGAGAGATGTAGTATAAGATCCCTAAATGGACCAATATGACCAATAAAGGTGAAGTGTGAGATCTCTGAATGGGACATTTTAACCATGCTCCAAATGTGAAAAGATGGTGTAGGACTTCCAATAAGTTCATGTAACCATACAAGCTCAGTATAATACCCTTGATGAGCCATTCTAACCTTGAATGTGTGGCGTAAGACCTTTGGAGAGTCTTTATAATCATAAAAAATAAGTGTTAATGATATAATATGTCATCTCAAATTGATTGCATCCAAAGTGGTGCAATCAATTACAAAGGATGAAGTTAATACATGAAAATATGTAATCATATAAGCTCAACATTCATGTAATAGTTTAATATAATCATGTAAGCTTGATAGACATGTAATAGTTTAAGTAAAATCATGAGATAGTGTGTCAAATATTACCATGAAATAATATGCAACAAGAGGAAATAAGGTGCCCCTAATGTTGCTCCCAAGTATGAGGACAAAGAGAAAGTAATTGAATAATAATTGTGTTAGATGTGAACAAGTATGGGTATATGTCATACAAGACAATTCATACTATGTGTTTTCACACCTTCAAAATGATCTCAACACAAAAGATTGGCAATATAATAATCCAGAGTTCAAATAAAGATAAACACTCATGTTAGAGAAAACTGACAAAAGGTAATAAAATGAATGTAAATTACTTGAGCAATTAATAGAATTTTTATACCTTCCTTGCTGGTTTTTTGGATAAGCTCCAATGTAGAGATGTGGATGCTCATTGTGATTATGTCACTAGTTTGACAACATAAGGGTATCATTAGATGATTAGCCCACAAAAATGAGAATATAATGTTACCATGAAAGTGTGTTGTCAAATGGGAGGGGAGGCCTCTCATCAGATAGATTTTCCATGAGGAAAATGGAAGCTTGAGATGCAAATTTAAATGGAGGGCTAAGATCAAAGTCATATGGATTAAAGTCTTAGTATTGTGACAAATGTCATAATGGAAATGAAGATCCAATATTAAAGAATGTGATTTGATCAAGGTGTAGGACTGAATGAGAAAAAGGACAAGTGACAAGTGAGATGGAAAAGGCTATGCATGCTCACACATGTGTGAGCAGGGTGGAACGTGTGGGATATATGCTCACATGTGTGTGAGAAAAGAGGTGGAGATGACTCAAAGGTCAAGGGGTGAGGTGGAGGACTATCATGCCTCCAAGTTATCATGGTCACACATGTGTGAGCAAAGAGTGGGATAGGTTAGCATGCTCACACATATGGGAACACAGTGTGGGTTGAGGTGGAATTCAAGGATGCTTCCAAGATGGTATGCTCACTCATTTGTAAGCAATTAGCGGGCTTCAAATTAGCAAGCTCACACATGTGGGAGCATGATGGAGACCGAGGACACGTGGCAAGAGGAGAATGATCAAGATTGAGATCCATGTACATGCATTAAATGGTTAATATTAACCAAGTGAGGATTAACGATCGTATGGAATTAAATATTAGAAGAAATGGTAATGGAGATTAATTAGCCTAAATTAATATTTAAGTAGGTGTTAATTAATTGATTTAGTTAGAGCATTTGGGGACTAAGGCTAATTGATTTAAATATTTTAACCTTATGGAAGAATTAATTATGATAAATGGTGAAGGAAATTAATTAAATAATAGATTTTTAATTAATTTATAATAAATTTAGTATGTGTAGAGGAGAAGATTTTCTATTCACGAGTCTCTAGGACAAAGAAGAGTCTACATGGAGCAAATGGTCCTCAACTACCTCAAGGAACAAAGCTTAAGTGACTGGATAAAATTGTGAGAGTTTCAAAAACAAAAAGAGTAGGTCACAAAGGTTTTTTGGACATTGACAATTTCTCAGCTAAGGACAATAGTGTGGCACACGGATGACAATGTGGTGCACTAACATCCCAAAGGCACGCCGACATCTTGTACAGACCAAAAATCAAGACTATCACAGAAAACACTTAAGTGACTATTGACAATCATGATTACAAGGAACTTTCAAGAATGTAAGGAAAATAATGTAGAGAATAACAAAACTAAAATAAAGTAAAGTAAACTTAAGTAAAATGTAGATTAAATGGAAAGTAGATGATGAAATGAAGGAAAAGAAAGAAAGCACTCACAACCAACCAAGAAGTGAAGCCTCCAACAAATAAATGTCTTCAATACCTGCACACATAAGATCAAGAGAAAATGTTGGGGCTATTTAGGGGCTTGCCTCAGTCAAACCCCTATTTCGATGTTTCCGCCTCCACAAACAACCAAATAGATAGATACATAGAAAGATAAATAGACAAGATAATAAAATGCATATACAAGGGATGTGGTAAATCCCAAGATGCTCTAAGACATAAGACAAGAGATAGATATTACCTGCAAGACTTGAGGAAGCCAAAGAGAGAGAACTTGAGCTAAACCTAGTGTGAAATTGTCAAGGGTGACCATTTACGATGCTACAAATTCTTATGCAAGTTAGGCAATGAAATAATGAGTGTCTTGAGATCTATTAAAAAAATTAATCTAAAATGTAATCAACTTGAGCAATTTATCAAAGGTAAAGGTCAAAAGCTTCAACTAACATGACAAAATTACAAACTTAAAATGAGAAGTAATAAAGTATGCAGTTCACTAAGAAGATATTTGTAATTTCACGTTTAATTTACCAAAGACCATTAAATTCTAGGTATCTTAGAATAGATATTTCTTCTAATGTAATTCAATGGAAGCATAGATTGCTATATTGGTGAAAGAAAATCTATGTAGTATTGTTGGAGTAATGATAACAAGATTATTATTAGTTGTAAGAGTAGATATGATTTTGGCACCATGCCACTAATTGAAAGAAGGTCATTGATCAAGTTCATAAGGATCATGCAATATCGATGTAAAATAGAAAAACATAGATTTAAGATGAGGATTCAAATGTAATTCAAATGCATATTTGCTAAGATTTTTTTTACCTTTAGTCTTGTTTATATGTGCTCTCAATTTTAATAAAAAATTTGGTCTACAAATTTTAATAGAAAGGCTTCTATTTAACAATTAAAATTTAAAATTTAACTAAAGTTTCATTATTTTTAACTAAAATTTTGAAATTTTCAAAAAATGCCATATGACTTGTCTTTGCTTAGATATTGAAAATTAAAATAAATGTTACCTTTTTTTAGGGGTAAATGCTTTTGACCCGAAGCTATGAACCAATGAGGTCACAAATGGGGGACCTCGTACCCAATATAAATTCTCAACAATTACACCCCAAAGGGGTTTAAACCGTGATGGCAAGAATAACAACACAACAACTTAACCATCACACCGTGCCACTATTGGGAAAATAAATGTTACTTCAATATTATAACTTTTTATTGTTTATTCAACTTATTTTGGTGGAAAAATATTACACTATGACATTGAATATCTGGTGCAAAATTAGCACAAATAATGTTTATTGATGATATAATAAATGTTTATACATAATGCATGTCGGCTACACCTAGCATATATGCATGATTACATTTGGCTTCTACCTAATTTACATTTATATAAGTGCATCCTTACATCCACAATCCACATTATTTTAGATTATTACATTAGCCATGAGGAGGAGAAAGGGAAAATGGATCAGTTGAAGTATGCCATGACTACGCAAGAAGCTGTGAACTAGATGTATTTTTGTATTCCCATATATTTTTTGTAAGAGGTGAACCAGGTATTGGGTTTTTTGGAAATTCTTATTAATAGGTAGTTTGCATGAATAAAATAATGATATGTCTCTGCTATAATCTTCCCTATAATTAATGGGTTTTCATGTCCATGGATTTTTATGACATATTGCATTTAAGATTTGATTTTATTATTTAATGTCTTCTCTCTCTTGATAGGTATGATCCATAAATGCAATAAGGACTGGTCGCGTCCACAAAAGGATATAAAAGTCACAGCAAATCCTAACCTAGGAATTGGACATTCCAGTAGGCGACTAACATCTTCTTATGGTTGTTCATTTACATTGTCAAACCAGGGAACATATACTTGAAATGGAGCGGCACTATATGTGCACTAAGAACTAGTTTCAGTCACGATTTACCAGATATAAATGCGTGAAAGGAATTCTACTTATGCTACAGGAATGTAATGCGAAGCCTTCTAAACTTAATCAAAGCAGAAATCATAACAACTATGACTGAGAAACAAACTATGAATTGGCCTTATGTTGCAGGAACAAACACAGGGATGGATTCCCGATGCTGCAGGAACAATATAAGACTGAGTTTGCATTGAAACTTTCAAGAATGAAATATAACTTATGATCAACAGAAAATAAACGACTAACTAACCAACTACAGATACTTACTAAGTGGGCCCCCTTAGCAAGCATCAACTAGTTTATGCAAGTATTGAACTCAAAACTTCATCAACTTTTATTCATAAACTCATAATGATATACATTGTTCTACTCATATGAAAACTAACACAAAAACACTATCTCTTATTATAATACTAACTCTTACATACTCTGCTTGCTCACTCGTGCAGGAGGAACACTTATTTAAACCAGAAAAGCAACTAACTACCTAACTCTAACAGAGAAAGACGTGGACATAAATGTATCCTGAAACCGAGGAACATACTTCTCATAAATGAAAGCATATCCATTCAACACGATCCAAAGATAATTTAGCATTCCACTCTTTCCAGATTAATGATCATTTAGGTTTCTTCCCAATGACCCTATCAGAGAGTCTTAGTTGGAACAACTTCCTCGACACCGTGCTGCAAATGGACTTTACTGCAAGGCCGAAGTCTACTGCGCTTGACTCGTTCATGCTCCCTTCAACAACCTGCGATGCACAAGGCGACAGAGGTGAAAGAAAACATGCGTGGCGAACAACACGATACATTCATTAATCACATATTAAATCTATCTCATTATTCAAAAACCATATGCATTATATAAGTCAATCGGAAGGTCAAACAGGGTAATTAAGAAGACACATAGAGATGTTAAGCTGCAGGAATATAGGAATGTATTGCTACAGGATACTACCCAAAAGTCTTTAATAAAAGAGTTAAAACATCCATTAGTAATAAGAGTAGAGATATTAACAATACATCATAATACTCAAATTATGAGCATATCCTGAGCTCATCAAGGACATGGGTTTTTTGTATATCTTATGCAAAACTATATCATCTTCTCATTGAGGGGGTTATGTTTATCAGCTAAATTTGTAAGATCTTGTGTGTTGTTCTAGATCTATAATAATGTCAATTAAATTCAATAAATGATTTTTTTTGTGTAATATTTGTTTGAAGATCTATGCTAATATGCTTTATAAAATTTTGGAATATTTATGAGGGTTTTTTTATTGGCCATTTATTTGTTTTTGGTGAACACTAATGATGCATAATTGGTGATGAGTTATTAAACCCTAGGAATTGTATAGAAGTGGTGAAGGTTGGACCATTAAAACCCTAGGATATTACAATAGTGAAGCCCATCCTTGTCCTGAAGCAAGGGAGCATTTGTAAGAAAACACTTAGTAGAAACATATGCAACGATTGAAGGAGAATATGAAGTTAGTTTGAAAATTAGATACTCATAGCCTACACATTGTTGGGCTACAACAAATGAAGAAGCTCGACCAATTTGGGAGGAGCATAAAGCTATGGTCTACTAGTGGTGAAATTGAAACTTGGTGTAGGATCTGTTAATCATGCCAATGGTTCTTGAATTTTCTCTATCAACAAACTTATAGACATGTACTATATACAAATAAATCTACCCTAGTATGCATGCTCATTCATTAAACAACCAACTTATTTATAATAGATGCTTTAGTAAGAAATGTATGTATAGATTTCCCACATCTAACATGGACCTAGGCATTTGCAACTAGGTGTGTTGAGCAGTTTCACTCAAGAAGAAGAAATATTAGTAGTGTGAGTAAATTCAATATTCTATTTAACTCATTCTCCTAGAGGATAATGCAAATGCAATGATCATACAATTAGCTTCCCTCAAGATATCAAAAGCTCTTCCACATAGAATTAGAGTTTCTTGTAATGATATATATTCAATTGATCTCTTTTACTCCTTGTAATTGTTGCTTCATAAGATTACCTTTTTTGGGCATATGGTCAAGTGAAAACCATCTTATTTGATAGGAATACACATTGTTTTCAAATTATTAGCAACTACCCTTTCAAAAACTAATAAATAAATATCATAAAAGTGAATAAGAATTAAATTTGTCCATAAGAAATTAAGTTTTATTTGAATAGAATAAGGTACATTGTCAAAATCACAGTTGATCATAAATGATGTGATTAATTGGACATTTTGATGATGTGGTGTCTTGAATCTATTCACAAAAATTCTTCATCATAAATTTTAGTTAGATTTCAAGTGTCTCACTAGGGCCATTTTTTTGCCAAAGAGATCATCACCATTATCATAAGGTGAAGCTATGAAATTCACCTTATGCATCGATCAATTTAAGTGGTTTATTTTTTGAGATTGTGCATTTTGAGATGCGACCAAATGAAGATTATTTTATCAAATAAGGGTAAATATTGCTTGTCGATGGTTATAGATCAATCATTGTTAAGTGATCACAATAATTCCTCTTTTCTTTATTAGATGAGTGTGGCTTGATTTTTGTAGATAGAAGGAAGAAGAGGGAAAGATGACTCTAATATTGATCTCATGAAGGTGGATTTATGATTTTTTTGAGATGGGTTTGATTTGTGGATCGCTTATAAGAATGCTTTGATAACAGTTGGAAAAAAGGTATAATATGTGAATATTAGAGTAACTTGACAAAGAGATTTTAGAAGAGGGTGTAAAAATAACGTATGATTTGAGTCAATATAAGATTAAGTATGGAAAGTATTTTGGATGAAGATAAATCATGATTCTTGACATAAAATTGACTCTAAGAATTCCATCATGAGATGAGAATGAATGACAACAAATATGACTATTACTAACAAATGGAAAAACATATCAAATATTTATAGATGCTAATAGTAATGAGCACATGCAGTAGTTATACAAATCAAATTGATCATTTAGTTGCAATATAATTGACAATCCACCTTATTTAGTGATAGGTTAGAATAGGCACTCTTTTGCATAAATGGCATTGAGGCCAATTCTATTATGTCTTTACTTCCTAATTGGGGGGTATAATGTCATTTGCGATCCAACTCTTAAGATGGGTGGAAGGCATCTAATCTCCCTTTAACAAACCCTTTAAACAAATTTTTCCTTGCTCTTATGATAATCCACCCTCTCCTTCTCATGAACTAACAACTTGCTATAATTTTTTTATCTCTTTCTTATATTTTAATGGATTATAAATACTAACCAACTTTATAATTGTTCATATTTACACTCTATTTTCATAATTTTTAACTAATGTAACAATTTATAAAGCATTTTGAATTAAAAAATCATATTGGCTTCCCTATGGTTAAGCCACACTTTCAACTTGAGTCACATAATATTATATGCTTTAGGTATTTGAAGCCCTATCTCAAATGATAGGTCCTTGTGCATGTGCTAGTATCATTTGTCTTATTCCCACCATACTGAGTGTCCACAAGTGGGTGATGTGAGTGCTATCTCAACTTGTCATATATTTCATTCCATGTTATTTTGATAGACAAACCATTGGTTTATAAATATTGTCAAAATTTATCAAAAATCTTATAATTTGAAGGAATATCACAATTAAGTATTTAGTAGGACACAAATAATTTATTTATTGGAAGCTTGTTCTCAACCAACATGTTTCTCATCTAGTTGGAATATGAGAACTTTAGATGATTGTAATAGTAGACATTTTTGTTGGTTGAACTATATTCCAAACACCCACTAATGTTGACAATGGTATATAAATTTAAAAGAAAAGAAAGTTGTAAGAACATGATTTTATTTAAATCTACAAGTGATTATTTATGTTTGAAATTTGTTAATATCAAATAAAGAAAAAAAGGTTACAGATGAAAATTAATAAACAGTTCAAAAATAGGTGGAACAATCTATTTTGGATAGTAGCTAAAAATATCAGTTTATGGAAAGCTAAAAAAATGGATACAACTGCACACTAATTTGTTACCCTTTAATAGTGACATATAAGAATAAATGGACCAAAGACAAATTATTTTCCTAAAGGTTGACCTGAAAATGAAAGGATTTTTCCAAGGGTAGATATATCAAATACCTAAAGAATTGTTATAGTCTGAGTGGGCTACATGTCATCAGCTCCATTTTAAACTCATTTGAGGATGAATGTGTTGATACATTAAATAAGGAATAAGGACCCCCTAAACCCATAATAATTTTATTAATGACTTTATTATAATATTGTAACTCATTGTTGCGATATGTTAGGGCCATTCAACTTGTGAAGGATAATTCTTCATGATTAAATTCTTAGTAACAATTCAAGAATTAAAATTATTCCATGTAAAAGTAAGCATCCCAAGTTTTTCATATATATATAGTTATATCAATCCTATATAAGTTAAAACACTAGAAAATGGTTCTTCTTGAATTTTAGTTATCTCTTGTTGATTGGTCTTGAAATGAAGAAAAATAGGTTAAGATGATTGAAATGGGGGTATAATAAACCCATCTTCCTTATTTCATTAGGAAATGAGATTCGCACAAAGAATTGACTTACAACCCTTAGGTGAATCAACTTAATGAGTGATCTTTAGATTTCCTTATGATTGAAGGATGGGGGTCAAGTTCACCAAGCACTTTTGGGAGAAAGATTAAAAATAGCAAATCAACCCAATTATTCCAAATTAAACCTGAAACAACAATATTAAACTCAAAATAAGCAGAACCAAAAATTAAATTGTAGATATGAGAAGGGCAAAATTGTGTTTACCAGTCACCAAAAGTGAGTTTTCAAAGGCTAACTGGGACTCATTTTCCCAAGGGCAAATGGGTCTACAGTCAAGGATTTTTTGCAACTTTCAAGAGCCTCTGATATAGATTCGAATCTTCCAATTTGTCCAAGTGGCAGTGTCAAAATGTCAGAAATAAATTTTGTAGATGAGTTTCTGTGAGATGATAACTTTTATGACAACTTTTGCAACCTTATCAACTTCTTCAAATTTGCTTTTCAAGAGATCTTCAAGCTTTCTTCCACCTAGATCTACAAACACAAGATAAGAGGGAAAAACTATTTGTTTTTGGTGAATAGGGGTTTGCCTTGGTCAAACCCTGTTTTGGTAATCAAACCTTGAAATGAATAAAATCATGAAAGGGGGAATGAAGAATGAACAAAACTATGTTACCACTCAAAAAACCCTTGAATAAACCTTGGAATATAGATCTGCAACTTGCATGAAATGGTTTCAATGTATGTGGATCTTGAACTTTGA
This sequence comes from Sequoia sempervirens, assembly GCA_007258455.2. NCBI lineage: Eukaryota > Viridiplantae > Streptophyta > Pinopsida > Cupressales > Cupressaceae > Sequoia > Sequoia sempervirens. Next base: position 71,571,555 of record VDFB02109042.1, on the reverse strand, counting down.
AACTTGCTTGAAATAGTGTTTTGAATGCTTGATTGGATCATGAAACATACATCACAATGTTAGCTCCAAAAACATGCATGATGCAAGAAGACTTTGACATGACAATTGGATCTTGAATGTTGCAATAAATTTTTGATAATCTGCTCTTGAATGCCTTTGATCACAAATTTAGCTCTTGAAAACTTGCATAAAAACTCCTATGTGAATCATAGTGAAATGACCTTATATTTATAGATATGTATCCTGAATTTCTTGAAATTCAAATAACAGAAGACGACATTGAATCATAGATTTTGAATATGTTAAAATACCACGAAAAACATAATTTAAATTTAGGTCCTAAGGTCTAGGGAGGACCCATTCGCCCATGGGCGAATGGGTCCCAGGTCCATAAACCTAGGAAACAGATTGCTCATGGAGGAGTGTTAGGGCATTAACGAATGTCGGGTTTCCCCTTTGGAAAATGTAATTAATTGGCTTGGAAAATGAATTAAGGGGCCAATTAAGGAAAAATTAACCTCAATTAATTAAGGGATCCCTAAATAAGTGTGAAAGTGTAAAGGGATACACCTTACAACACTAAATTAAGGCACAATTAAGTCCAATTTAACTAGGACGACCCAAACAAGTGAGAAAATGTAAAGGGATACATTTTCCATCACTACAGGACTAAATTACTAATGTCTTTTGACCTTTTAGTTTTAGTAGCAATAAATTTTGAGTCAAATGTACATGAATAAAATTCAATATCTTTTATTTTAGTAATCATTTCATCAATATCTATGTAAAACCCAATAAAGAGGGGGGTTAATAACAATAGTAAGTTGCATTGAGGTTTTTGCTTTTATGACAACAAGGTCAAATATTATTATTTGACTACTTTTTGGTTCTTCACTTAAGGAGTATAGACTAAATTGTTGACTACATTCAATGCTTGTTCATTATGATTAATGTTATTCACTTCTTCCCTTGACCTATGCATTCTTATTTGCATTGAGTTGTTCATACCATTTTAGCTTCTTGGTTGAATAATAATAAATTGTAAATCACATGAATTTCACAATATCATTTAAGTGTCAAGGCACTCAATGAAATTTTATTTTATAACTTGTTACTAATAGTCATGGTCATTTCTCTTTCTTTCAGTGTCTTTGCTTTGGATTTAATCCCTTTTGTTTAAACCAAATTGAAATATAATATTTATTAATTTGTTTTGTTTTTATCATTATTAGATCTGCACACCCTAAGCAATTTGAAACAACACCTTACCTCATTGGTTATTACCCATTGTGTTGACACTCAAGTTGATTTGTGAATCAAACAGACTCAAATTCAATGGAAAAACTTAGTCAAAACTTGGTAAAACTCAACAATAAAAAATATATGATATGAAAATAATTTTTAATGGTTTTTTAATTTTTTATTATATATTTCAAGTTGAATTTCTATTTTTTCAGACTTAGCTAAGTCCAACAACTAACTTAGATTTACCAAAAATGCCTAAAGCATAATATCTAACCATTAGAGAATGTCTCCTTAATTTTCCTATAATAAAAATTATATCACATACTTAGAAGATATTGTTCACATAAAAATAGTACAATATAAATTTAATTACAATTTATATACTTGCACCAATTCTCTTTGATGAATTTGGACAAAAGCTATCAAGTGCTTAGAAAAACATATAAAATAAGGCTTGATTCAACAATCTTACCTAATTTTTTGAACAATTTGTTGCACCTTTCATTTTTTTGAACCCTTAATAGTGTTATTTTCTCTTTCACCTTGATTTGCAGCTAGTAATATGCCTTCTAATTTTTTGGAAAAGATGAAATGTAGTATTCAACTGCAAAATGTACAAACCCATTTGAAGACATAAAAATACAAATTAAAAAAAAGGAGGACAAAGACTTAGATATGCTATTGTACTATCTACATTAGAACTATATACTTCAATTATACTGCCTAGAACTTCTGTCACACGACCCAAATCAACTTTGAATGTCTTTTTCGCTACTAACCATGAAAATCCACTACTATACATAGGTATATCAACAAACACCATATCAAATAGTCATTTGTATCCATGGATTAATGAGAATCCACTATTATACATAGTATATCAACAAACACCATATCAACTAGCCATTTGTACCCATAGAGCAAGATATTTTTGCATAAATAATTCATTTGCATAAACTATGTATATTTTATATATATATATATATATATATATATATATATTATGTTGAATAATTTATTTGTGTGTGTGTGTGTGTGTGTGTTAAATATTTCATTTGCTTGCACTATGGATATTTATCTCTATATATATTATGCTCAATAATTAATTTGCAAATGGAAGAAAAAATTTGCAGATCCAAAAGCAAAAAATAACATGGAAGCGTAGTTCACTGAGGATGAATATTTTGCACCTCCTCTAGTCTTTATAACCTTTACACTATTTACAAAGCTTACTTCATTGACAAAATATTGTACACCACCTTTATCTTAGCCTCTACAGTTATACAAAGAAAAGATTTATCACAAGAAGAAGATTTTTCTAGATTTTCTCATGCCCTCTCATCACAACATAACTATAGCCAACATTTGTATCTAACACTCATTTAGTAAGTACAGTGTTACCATGCCTATTTATGGCACTTGTTTATTGAACATGTCTACTCAGTCTAGCCATGATATTCAAATGTTTGTACTCATTTATTGAGCGTGAAAAATGTTACCACAACACTAAATCTTTGTACTCAAAATTAGTTATTGAAGGTTGAAAATGTTACCACAACACTCAATCTTTGTATTCAAAATTATTTATTGAAGATTGAAACCGTTACCACAACACCCAATATTTGTACTTATTTATTAATGTTTTTACTCAATATATATTTATAAATGATAATATGTCAATCTGCATTAAAGAGTTGAATAAAAAATATTTGACACATGTAAACGTGTCTACTAAAATTCATTATCATATTAAATATAGCAAGTAAAATTCATTGTCATATTAATACTAAGAAATAAAAGCAATAGACTTTGAAAGCAATAATTTCATACCAAGAAAAAACAATTATATTTATAGGAATAAAATAATTTTATTTTGCAATGTCTGTTTTCAAATTGAAGTAATAAAAAAATATATATAATAGTTTTTTTATTGGAAGAGAAGATTTATTAAAATAAATCAAATAAATTACAAAACAAAGGTAAACCAGTAAACAAGACTGGTAAACTAAAACCATGACAACAACATGCTACAACCACATCATACAGAGTAATATGTTGCAAATTGTATCTTCTAAAAAAAACCTAACCACAACTAAAGTACAATTTGGAACAGAGCACCTCCTTGACAGATCTCTTGGATAAGGTGTAAGGTTGCACAGGTGCGTGCCATTTACAGAAGATCCAAAAATTCAGTAAAATTTATCTCCTACTGATGTAGACACATCAATGGCCACAAACTCATATTAGCTATTGTTTTAAATTGCAGAAGAAACAACAATACCCTTACAATCTACCTTATTTTGTTGTGCCAAAAGTGAGAAACTAAAGAGCCATAGTCTCAAAGGAAAAATCCTTATTTTTGTTTGTTGATTTCCTATCTGAAGCCAAGTGGACAAGTTAAGAATTATCATGTAAATCTATTAGAATATATTATATATGTTTATTTGTATCACCATTATTATTGTGTGACTCATTCCTTTTCCTAAATTACATGATATAAAATTCTAGAATATCTAGAGAAATACAATAATTTATTGAAGAATTGACTTGAGCAATGGAGGAGACATTGGTCCTTTCATACCAAACAGTGTCATAAAATTTGATCCACAAGATTTGAGTAATTGGTGAGCATTCTTAACCACAAACTTTGCTCTCAAAAGCATCCAACCTCTTATCAAATTCAAGATCTATCAAGAGAACATTTGCAGACTTTCTAAGATATTAAATCAATAGTAAGAAGTATACGAATACCCTCAACCAGGAGTGAGCATGAAGTATCCCAGGTCCACAGGTAGATCAATTTCCATTAGATTTCTAAAAATGGTCCTCAAAATTCCTAATTTGCATTTTAACTATTATATAGAGTTTAGTAAATTATGGGTTTAATTGAGGCAAAGTTTGCATGACACGAATATAGAGGGATAAAATCGAGCACACCATCTAGGTTTCTATTTGTAAGGGAAGAAAAGAGTGTGAGGGGACAACCAAACATCGAAACCTCCAAATGAGAGTGATGATAACTTTCCTTAACGTTAGGGTGATGATGTTGTGATGAGGTGAATGCCTGAGAAGAGCCACTTTCCATGTCTAGGTTTGCGAGAATAGAGTTGGGAGAGTGGAGAAGAGTGAGTACCACAATTGGTGGACATGAGTGCAAAGCCAAAAAACATGTTTTATGGATTCCTTTTTGGAGCAAAAAGGGCAGACAAGTGGCGGAAAAAGGAAAGAGATGTAATCACTGATAGGTAATTTGATGTGAAGTACCTTAATGCAGTTAATTGAGACTGAGCATCCGCTTTGGAATTCCAAATTTGTAGGCCTAACTTGTTCCATTGGGCATTGACTGAAATTACATTTCCATTTAGAATTGAGTCTGGTCGCTAAGGAGATAGTCAGAGAAGTTGACTATAGATGGTTTTAAGAGGGAAAATTTGAATGTTCTGCATGGTGGGCCATTTCCAATCCTTTAGAATTTATCATGACAGGGGAGGGATAACAAACAAGATAGCCTCAGGGGTAATTAGTTGCTAAATTTTTATTAGAGGATATTAGCATGAGGGATACAATTTAAATTGGTCATTAAGCAGTTGCCACGACATCCAATTGAAATTAGTAGGGTCCCATAGATCACAAAAAATTTGAATTCCTCTTTTAAAAAGGCACTTTCCTTTTCGATTTTTAATGGTACCAAGAGGTTTTCCATCTTGTTGAATTAAGTGATCCCACCAAATGGAAGAAGCAACAAAGGTTATTCCATGGCTCAAAGTTTGATCAAACCAAGTCAACTCTCTTGAAGTGACTTACCAAGCAGACCAAATGGAATTAAAGGGACCAGACTCGTGAGTTTTAAAGAAGGGTGCAAGAAGAAGTTTGTCTTTCTAGTCAACATCAGTCCAATATCGACTAGCACTGGTAGATTGGATGCGGTGTTAGACCGAGCGTTTCCAAGGGGCCTCTCCCTCCAAGGTATAAATTTAGTTTTATGCACAACCAATTTTGAACCAGAAATAGTACAAAAGAGCTCCAAGGTATCAAGTTTGTGTGCCATTTCTTCTACTCAATTTTGTATGAACAACATGCTATCATTAGGAAAGTGAGAATTGAGGGCTTTGGTATTGCCTGGCACAGCTAGATACCCTAGACGAGATTGGTGGAAAGCACATGCTGAAAAAGAAGCCAAGAGCATCAACAACAAGGAAAAACAAGGATGGAGCAAGAGGGTAGCCTTGGCGAATGGATTTTTGCAAAGGGAATTGAGGGGAAAGCATACCATTAACAACCACTTTAGCATTAGCATCACTAAATAGCATGTTCACTTGCTTACAAATTTTGGGGCCAAAGCCAAGCCATTTAAGCATTTTGAGAATAAATGGCTAACGAATATGATCATAGGCTTTATCAAAGTCAAATTTAATAATAAGGGCATCCTGAGCAGTTTGTTGTGCCCATTCAGTAACTTCCCAAGCAAGAATGAAATTATCAAGGATGAATCTCCCTCCTAAGAAGTCGGTTTGTTCAGGTCGAACAATTTCTTAAGTAACTTGCTTAAATATTCGGGCAAGAGCTTTAGTAATGATTTTGTATGAAGTGTTGAGGAGGATAATATGATGCCATCCATTAATAGTATCTTCATATTTACCCTTGGGAATGAGCTTGATCAAGCCTTGATTGATAATAGGACCCAAGGAGCCTATTTCAAATCATTCAAGATATACCTTATAAAAGTCTTCACGAATATGAGACCGAAGATCTTGATAAAACTCCATAGGTAAACCATCGATTTCAAGACTTTTTTCCGTTGCCATGCACCTAGGAGTTTCATCAATCTCTTCTATGGAAAGAAGGTGATCAAGAAACTTGTTGTTTCCAGGGTCTATTTTTTGAGGTATGTAGAGCCACACAGTCCTCAAGGATAGGGAGAAGGTCATCAGTAGCAGTCATCAATAAATAAATTTTTGAATTGCTCATAGAAGGTTTGTAAAATGGCATCATGGCTAGTATAGGTGGATCAATCAACAAATTTAATAGCAAAGATATATTCTTTTTTATGTTTGTGTTGCAAATACTAAAAAAAGAAATTTGTTCTGCGATTTGCCTCTTTGATCCATTAGAGACATGCACACACTTGGGCACCTTTCCCTTTGCAAGCAACCAATTTTCAAAGTGCATTCTTAGCGTTGAGAGTTGATTGCTGCATAGAGACATTTTGAGGCTTTGAAGCTAAGAGAGAACAAGCACGAGTAAGTATCCTCGAAGAGATTTTTCAAGTTTGTGCCTTCTAGCAACAACTTGTTTCCCGTAATCCCGAAGAAAAGAAGTACATCTAGCTATGGTTCTCTCCCACCAGTTAATCCAACTATAATATTGAGGTTTAGGCTCAAAATCCCAAGTAACAACTAAACTAACAATACAATCCTGATTCTTAAGATAAGAAACGTTTATTTTAAAAAATAATAATTTTAGAATTTATTAAATCACAAAAATAGTTTTGAACTATATATTTGTGATTTTTAAATTTTGTATGATGATTAGTTTGCATCGAATGATGCATTAGTAATCCTCCCTCCGAAAGAAACTTGAATTTATGCATATTATTTATACTTTTATAGAGATTTTTGGCGTGGTCTTTTCATATGTTCGCTTTAGTTTTGTACTTCCCTCAGAACTTTAGAAAGGGGACAAACAAATATACACATCCAGACAAATATACACATATCTTTATCTGGTAGGAGAAAGATATTTTGTTCGATCTTGCGGATTAAAACATATTGCTATCGCATTTCACATCCACACACTTTACATGTGGGCCATGCAATCGTCGTTTGTCCCTAAAAATATTTTGCACATTTGCCGAGTCTAATATCAAGGAGGTAAATTGAACGAGACCCTTCAAAAATAATTGGCATTGACAAATGAGTAAAAACAATTTTAAGTGTAAGTAATGAAGTAATAATTTTTTAAGATACGAGTTGAGCATATAAATTAATTGAGAATGGAATTCATACATATTAAAAAATAGAAATAAGATGGATATATAGATATATTTTAAAATTAATTTAATATAAACTTTAATTGATATGATGGGGATGTGATAGAAAAGATTAATATTTGAAATTTGAGATTGGATTTTTCATCAAAGTGTTAAGTTGATTATAATTAGAGTTTAAATGTTTGGGTTTAATTGTCGCAATGATTTTATCTATGGACACAATCTCATTTTAGGTAAAATTTGATCTTTGCTATCTATAATATTTGTTCACTTGTTGATATATTAGGTAAGCAAAATAGTGGTAGTGTTAAGGAGCATCATGAGGCTTCTTATATAAGGATTAAAATTCAAAAATCATTGTACCTTAGTAAAGCTCCAAGATAGAATTAATTATAATTGTAAAAGAGATGAGAGGTGGCTACATATATTGATGAGGTGGCAATGAATGTTGTTGAGTTGATTGTTGTTTGTTGTTGAAGCCGAAAGTGAATTGATGAGTGATTGTGTTAGAGAATGGACTTGGTACATGCTTTAACAATGGATGTCACTTGTTAGTGTTGAGATATTGTTTTTTGCTAATGCTAGTAGAGAATGATTGACAATCGATTACCAACAAGAGGAAAAATATGTTATGATGCTTTTGGGATTTCATTATTTGATGACATGATCTATGTAAATGCCCTACTATGCCACCTTTAAATACATAACCTTAAATGCATTATTTTAATTTTAAGCATCCATGTCAATATTTAACAATCATATCCTATGATTGTTGGCCTTAGAATGTGGATTGTTTAATTTTGAAAGACAAAGGCAAGTTCTACTCAATGATTCTATTTAGGGGACATAATCACAATTACAATATTTTTCAAAATAAATAACCTAATCAAAATTGAGTTAGACAAGTTTTGAACGTATTGATGTAGCATAATTAAACACTTGAATAGGTATTGGATAAAGAGGTGCCCCAAAATAGTCAAATTATGTGCTGAAATTATATATCAAAGACATCAAACTAAGGTAAATTAAAGTGAAAGAAAAAAGTACAAGGCATGCACTTTTTTCTTCTATAACAAGTAACTTGAAATTTTTATTTAGATTCATAATTAGTATGACTAAGATTTAAATGAGAACTTACTTTGTATAATTCTAAATATGCCAAATGAATATGGATATGCTCATTAGTAGTATTTGAGGATCGATGATCCTCTACCACCTCCTAAAATCACTATGTGTGTTTAACTTGTAATTAAATAATTTTTTATTAATATAATCATTTATGATATTATATTCTTAAGTTGTACATACTAACTAACTACTTTTTATAATTAATTTTTTTAAATTATTCTAAAGTTTTTATTGTCCTTCATATTAAAAATATTTTCTATTCTATTATAAATTTATAAAACTAAGTAAAATTTAATACAATTTTTTCTTACAATGTATTATCAACATAAATTTATCTAGTATGAAATAAAATTTTAAATTTATATTTAAATATGTACTTTGAACTTAATTTTATATTTCTAGTTTTTAATTTATAAATATATTTATTTTATAGAAAGTTATTCAAATTATTTGATTAAATATTTTATAAAGTCTTGAATTCATGTTTGGATATTTATCTAGAATTGAATCATATGTGTTTGGTTTTGTTTTAAAAATTTAATGTATATTTAGCTTATATTGTAAGTGTTTGAATTATTAAGAATGTATTCAATTGATGGATTAATAGATTGATATTTCTTAATGTTTAGAAGTATTTGATTTTATATTTTTATATTATTATTAATGAAAATTTTAACTTTTTTATTAAAAATAAAGTTTTAAAATACAATTTATGTTAATGAAGTTTTTTAAGGGATTATTATTTTGAGAAAAAAATATGTAACTTTTTTTAAAAGAATATAGTTATAATGTCAATTTTAATTATCTTTAAAAATAATTAATTAAGTATGATCTATTTTTTATCCAACTAAATTAATTGTCTATTTCATTTAAATACTCTTCTATTATGTAAGAGAGATTGTGTATTATTTATTATTTCTTCTCCTCTTTAAAATTTATTTGTAGAGAATAAATGTATACTTTTTATTTTTCTATTTATTTTATGCTATTTTTTGTGGATGATTTTAATAAATGGTCATCATATTTAATTGATCATTTTGTCACACATGTCAACCTTAATGGTATAGCTAACACCTATTTATGTCAAATCACTCAATTTTGATAATTCCCAATCTACTTACCATAATATTGCATATCTTGGATTGGATCACGCCTGAAGTTCTATCCACTAGGTAAAATTACAACCATAGTCCCATCTCATTCATTTTAATTTCAAATTCAAAAATTCTCTCGAGCAACTCTTTTAGAAGGTGATTATCATTTTTCAACTAACTTGCTAAAGGTTTCAAATACATGTTAAGGGCTTTTATTTAAATTATCACTTCAAGTCATTCTAAGATCATGGAAAAATATTTTTAATCAATAGTTAGGACAATAAATTTGTATATCTATCACAAAAACTTACAAATCAAACTGTCAATTTCTCTCTTCACATCAATGTCCAACACCTTTATTATCTTTCATTTTTTACCACTATTAAACTAGTCTTAGGATGTGATTATAAAAAAGGAAGTTGATCACTCTTCCCCATTGTTATAGTATGCCCTTTATTGCTTCTTAGCACCATCCATTTTCCTTAAGTAGAAATAATCAAGAAGACATATTTTGTAGGTAGTGAGGGTTTTCCTTAACTATACATGGACACAACGATGCCACGAGGATAAAGTTGCTATAAATGAGCTTGATTGCGTAGGTTGGACCAAGGTATCCCTTGTATTCAAATTTAAAATTATATCAATCTAAAACCTCTAAATTTAGATCTAGTTATGGATTCCAATTTTTTTATCTTTGTCATAGCATATTAACATCTAAAGATCAAACAACATTCATTTCAAGATAAGCCCTAATTTTTCTTATTTCATTTTCAACACGTATCTATTATGCAATAAATTAATCACTCATTTAAATTAATCATATTGCATTTGATTTGAATTTCATAGGATCGTTTATTTTAATGCCCATAAATCTAGTTCTTTTAGGATTTTGCAGTTCATCCGTTAAGGTTATCCTTTGGCTTCTATCCTTTATGTGCTTGTTGTAGAAGGTTTTGGTTGTCTCTTGTCTAATGTTGTATCATAGAACCTAGTTAAAGGCATTTATTTATCCAATTCCACAACACAATTATTCAAAGGTTACTTTGCATATGAATCTTTTCTTACTCTTTTGAAGGAATACAATAATATCAATTAGGCCTTACAATGCCTAGATAATTTTTGCAAGGTTTCAAGGTCAAGTATTGAGTGGCAAAAAGCTTAATGTTATATTGAGTAGACATATTTTATAGGTGCAAAGGGTCTACCTTAGCTATAGGTAAAAATGATAATTATAGAAGGAAAAAACCACTACAAGTGGATTCAATTGCATAAGCGGCACTAGGGTCAAATTTGAACTTCTATGCATCTTGGGCCTCTAACTTTAGATGAAGTTATAGATTCATTTTTTCTCTTTTTCACAACATCTTGATGTCTAGAGACCACATGACATTTATTTCAAGGTAATCCCTAATATTTCTCATTTTATTTTCAACATATTGTATCTATTTTCACGTTGATATATTTTTTTTGAGACCTCGAGGGAGAAAACCTCAAGCCCCAGCCAACTCTGCTACGTTTCTTGAGTATTTTCATGTTGAGTTAATGACACTCATCTTAATAATTTCTTTAAGGTTTAAACTATATTAATTTATCCCTTAGATATATTTGTAAGAATTTTCTATTTTAATGATCATCAATCTAATGCTTTAGCAATTTGTTTTACATCTACCAAGGTTATCCTTTAGCTCTTGTTACACCCCATTTTTGAATAATTAAATTATGTTATATTTTAATTACTTATTTCCATATATCAAATAATATAATTAAAAAGTTATAATTTTTTAAATAAAATTTTGGAATAGATACAATTTTCATTATATGATTATTTTGTGTGTATTCATGTAAATATGGAAAATAAATATCATTTTTTGAGTATTAAATGAAACAGATGTAATCTTATCATGCCATTAATTATTATAAATTGATTAAATCAATTGGAGTTATGTTAATTTAAATAAATATGTGATTATAATTTTGATGGACTAACTACCTTGTTGATGAATGAGGTGGATGTATAATAGGTTTAGTTCCCCCTCCTGTTCCTAGAGGGAGAGCATCATCATGGAGAGGGTTGCAAATTGAGTTGGGTTGGAAAATTGTATCATGTGTTTGAGAAGTTCACACACACACACACACATCACTATTTTTATCTGTACCTTTGGCGATGCTATTTTTTGTAAGTAATTATTTGAATGTTTAGACATGCTTAATTGTTTACAAATTTGTCGGTGTATTAATTCACCATGTGATGAGTACTTTGATCATCATATTTATTTTTGAATATCATAGGGTCTAACAAGTTAGTATATTGTTGTACTAAGTGTATCTCTTGACATCAAAGACATCAACCTTGTGTCACTAATCCTAGAGTGGATCCTAAGCCTTATAATTGAATTTATTTCTAGTGAGAGTTTAAAATTAATTAATTTTATTATTATTTGTGTTTTTTTCCAAACTCAAATTAAGTTTAAACAAAAATATCTAGTGGAATCATGTGAATATAATAAAATAGTTAATGAAGAGTTGGAGTCTTAGTTATGCTCGCCACCACTACATTTCTAGGAGACATGTGAATTAAGAGGGAGGTTTTTTAGGAGTAATGGGTTGTTAAGACAAGAGAGTAGTGGGGGGGGAGGGAGATAAATTTGGCATTAGGAATTCGTGGAAGGAAAGGATGAGAATTAGGGAGTGTAGAAATACTATGAGGAGAAAATGTAGAAGAATAGAGGGGGATAATTTGTGGAATTCATTTTGTAGGGGAAGGAGGTGAAGTACAAAGTGAAGGAGGAAGGAAGAGAAAAAATGAAGGAAAACTTTAGGTCAATCTAGTTAGCATTTCTCTTTCTTTTCATTTGAGGAAAATATTTTGGACAATATTCATAATATATTTTATATATTTTAAAAATTACTTATGAATTACTAGGGTGAAAAATTTAATGTCTTCAAGTATATAATCCATTAATAGAGATTTTCTATTTTATTTCTTGTTTCTTGAAGTTATGAAGGTCAAATAAGACTTTATCATTTTGTTGATTGTATGATTGTGTAGAGGGACTCTATACACACATATATGTGTATATTGAGTTTATACACATATATCTACATGCATTCAAATATTTGTTTTATATGACCCTAGGCCTGAATGATGATTTCATAGTTTTACTTTATTTAACCACATAGAGATATCTTCCTAGTAGCAACCTTTTGGTTGTGTTTGCAATAGTGGACCAAAACATGTACTCGGTCTTATAAAGTTTGAACCTATTGGGTGTTTCTAGAGTACTTGGGTCGATTTAAATCTCCCTAAGAAGGATTCATAATGTTGTGTGTAAAACATAAAATAAGGTCAATACCAATGTGACCACATTGATTATGCTATTGCTATGAGTAAAATGTGTATTAGGGTAGATGCCAATTAGATCACATAAATATTAAATATTGTTATGTATAAAATATGTATTGAGGTGATTGACTATATTGTGTGTGTTTTTTTCTTTTTTCTTATGCTCGTGCTCTTAAGTATTGGAAATGAAAGTTTAAATGGTATGAAATACTTCAATTTACTTTTACATGATGAATGGGTATTAAAATCTTTGATTTTCTTATTAGTTAGAATAATAGTAAAGAAACATTATTTTCCAACTATTAGAACTTGTTTGAACTCAAAATATTTATTCACTTTCTTTACAATAACCTATGTCATTTTAATTTGTTGTATTCAAATCTAAATCTTTAAGTGTATGTTAATTAATAGCTTGCAAATATACTTATCAAGAAGTAAATCAAATTTATCTTCTATACATAAAATATCTTTTTTTAATCCCTTTCTAAGTGTGGTCTATTGAGCTAGTACTTTCAATGTCATTTCAATGAGATCATTCATCTTCTACTATCAATGTGTTGAGAAATTGTAGTTGTGATCATGTGAAAATATTGTTTCAGAAATGAGCAGCAACAAAAGAGATGCAAGAAACAAAGTAAACACCTAACACCTCAAGATAGGGCAAAACGTTGAACTTAACAAAATAGACGAAATGGTTATACCTTGCTAAATTGCTCCTTTGGTTGGCCCTTGATTTTTTATGTTGTGTATGCTCCTTTGGATGACAAAAAATGCAAAAATAGGATTCAAAATGGATGAAAATGCTATGGTGAATGCAAGAAATACAAATTTTGGCTAAGTATGGCTCAAATGTGAGATTGGCAAGAGTTTGGTAACAAAATCATGAACCCCCTAAATGAGAGAAAAAAGGGGATATTTATAGAGGAATTTGAATTCTCTAGAGAATTCAACAGTTGAGATTTATCCAACAAGGCCAAGATGAAGGGCTATTGTGAATTGAGGACTCACAAGCCCTCACATCTTGACATGTGGAATGTGAAGTGGCTAAGGATGTGATGATGTGTAAGTGAGGTGGAAAAAAGGTACATGATGTGGAGGAAGAACAAGTACCTTACAAGTACCTTGGGGGATGAGAAGATTACCTTAAAAGACAAGTTCTTGTTTCTAAATGGTTGGAAAGTGACATGAGAGGAATTTTAGTATTCCTCAAAAATCTCCATGGGGAAGAGGAAAGTAGCTAGGAAAATAAATGTGAATTAAGAAGAATCTCATGGAAAAAACAAGGTTCCAAAAAGGGAAGCACTTGTCCACATGTGACTTGATGTGATAAGTCAAAAGATTCTATAAGATGCATGGGAAAAGGGGATTCTAAGAGGAATAAATGTGAATTTTAAATTCACATGGGAAAGATGGTCAATGCCAAGAAAGACAAATGAAAAGGTTGACTAAAAAGGCATGCTAAATGTGGCTAATGACTTTGATTAAGGTTGTGCAAACACATGATTAAGAAGATTAATGAAATATTAAGGAGAAATTGGAAGATGTGAAGTTGTGACATTAATTTTTAATTAATGTGTGCACATCCTAATCTAGAATTAATTAAATTAATTTGGATTAAAAAAGGGTTATGGAGGAATAAAAGTAAATTTTTAATTCACATGGGGAAGACAAAAAAGAATTAAAAATTCCTTGGGGGATGGAGAGGATTGATTAGACTAACTAATCAATAATTAGAAGACAACTAGTGGCTAATGAACATTAGAAGTCAACTTGCAAAAGTTGGAGGATGTGACACATCATAATCAAGGATTAGGCATGTGCACATCCCTAATGAAGGACTTAGGAGGATGATTAGGATTAAGAAAAAGTGACGGAGGATGAGAGAGAAAAAGAAGAATTAAAAATTGACTTAAATTCAAAGAGGTCACATGACTAAATTAAATAAAGTGATGTATTTATTTAATTTAGAGAGGAAAGAAGTGAAAGGAAAAAGTATTTAATTATTGAATTAAATATTTTAGGAACCTTATATCGATAATTAAATATTAATTAAATGAGTGATTTAATTAATACTAATGAAGATGATGAATAGGCGGGTAAAGGGATGAATAAGGAGACGAGTTTGACCATGTGGAAGTGGTCAAATTTGGATGTCTACATTTTTCCCCTCTTTGAAATGTTGTTAGAATGATAGGGTTTCGAAGAAAAATGCAGATGACTCTATAGAGGAAGTGACCAGAAAAGAGATGCCCCAGCACGGGAGAGGTTGCGTGCATTGCCCAAATGGAGGGAAATGAAAGGAAATGCCCTAGTCTCGCAAGAGAAGGCCAATGACGGAGGAATGGAGGAGAATTGTAGGGTATGCCCCCTCGAGGAGGTGGGTGGGGAAGGAAAAGGGGTCTCAGGTGACTTCTTGAAATTATGAAGTGGGATATGTTGTTGGAAAAAGCATGAAAAATCGAGAAGATTGGCTTTGGAATGAAGTCAAACAGATGCACAATTTGCAAATGGCAGCCCTGGGAAGATAGAGGGTGAAAACATTAGTTCGAGGAAAAGATTTGTTTTTTAAATAACGGGTAAAAATACCCTTCATTTAAAAAAGTAAAATGGGGGGAAAGTTAATATAAGGTAATTTTAGGAATTACCTCTTCTTATTTGAACAACTGTCAGTTGAGGAAGATGTTGGAAATAGGATGCCATTTAATTGCAAATCTTAAACATTAATTATTTCATGTATCTCCTAAGTTCTTGGAATGTGTTCAACAACACCAAGATTAGGATGAGATTAATTATTTGGATGAAATAAATCATGAAATTGACATTTGTAGTTATTCCTAAATAATAGGAGCATGTGGGTGCACACATGGTAAGGTGACACTCACCTTGAGTTCAGTTAACTATTTAGAGTAAGAGATAACACTTCTGAATGCATGTAAATATCCTAGGAATTAAGGTTTGATGTTTGCATGCATGAAGTTTAGTTCAATTCAATTCATTTTAGTTCAGTTCAGACTCAGTTCAGTTTAGACTCAGTTCAGTTCAGTTCAGTTCAGTTCAAGTTTAGTTTAGTTTAGTTTAGTTTAGTTAGTTCAGTTCAATTTAGTTTAGTTTAGTTTAGTTTAGTTTAGTTCACTCAGTTATGGTTTTTATCTTTGCAAGTGCATGTTGCATGCATGTTGGTTATTTTGAGTTGCATGTAGTTAGCTTCTTAACTTGGAATGGCTAATAACATTGAGTTGTATGACGATAAGGGCCTCCATAAGGGGACCATTCTTGCATGAATGGTGTTGAGTAAATGTTTCAGTTAACAAGAAATCACTTGGAGCCAACTTGGGAGCCCAAGATGCTTTCTTGGAATTAACTCCAATGCATGATAAGATATTTCTAAAGGCTCTGTTAAGTGGGACCCTCTTTTGGGCGCCATCTTTGAGGAAGAGCTTTGTAATTATCACCGAAGTGAAGGATGAGTTGTAGCTTTAGTTTGGGACACCCAAATGGGTAAAGCACATGTTCTAAGCTTTGGTCTTCATGGTAGAACTCAACTTGAAGCAATATGGTGTACCTTTTCAAGGGCTTGAGCTTGTGCATTGTAATTATCACCATTTGGAGATTACAAGGTTGCATATTGTCTATTTATCTCAAGCAAGTTGAATAGAGTTGAGAGAGTTTTTTATTGCAAGTTGTGAAGAATATTGGTGAAGATAGAAGAAGCATTCTCAATCAAGAATTGGATCTATTGTAATTCAGATATTGAATAATATAATAATTCTTGGTGGAGTTTTTTCCCGAGAGGGTTTCTCCACAATATATCTTGTGTGATCTTTCTAATATCCTGTCTAGTTCTTCTATCAACTTCTCTTTTCATTCTACAACAGTAAAATGAATTAATCAAGATAATCACCCACAAAGAATATATGTAACAAAGAAAGAGCTTACTTAGATCAACAATATTAAAGTTTTACAAAGTATTAAGCTAAGAAAACACCTCATTTTTCAACAGAAGAGAGGGAGGAGAAGAGAGGAAGAGGACAAGAGGGCACGATGCCGGACAACTATGACACCGACATTATTCACCGGGTGGACGAGGTGCGGCGGTTCTACAACGAGTACGTCGTTCCACGCCAGATTAGCCCCAAACCCAACTTTGTGATTTTTAGCATTTTTTGAAGGTTTATTAAAATTTGAAAATATGGATTTGGGTTGGGGGGGGAGGTTAGAAAAATGGGTAGTCAGTGAAAATTAAATGTCGTCAAAGGGGTAGGTAGAATGTCCCATTAGGTTAAACGGGCAGATGGGAGGGGGCGGACATGCCCTCAAAGAGGGCGATCTCACGGGAAAAAAAATTGGGTCGGGCTCCTTGCAGAGGGGTGTACCCACCCTTCAAACAACAGGTCTGTCCACCTGCAGTTAGGGCGGGTCCGCCAGTGCACGAGGGTGGGTCTGCCCCTGCGCGGGCGGGTTCACCCTGGCACGGGGTAGGCTCGCCTTGGGGCTCGGGCGGGTTCGCCCGCACATGGGGCGGGCTCGCCCGGGCGACCAGGGCGGGTCTGCCCATGCACGGGGGCGAGTCTGCCCCTACTCAGGCGGGTTTTCCCACGCACGCGGCGGGCTCGCTCGGGGGACCAAAGCAGGTCCACCTGTTCCCGGGCAGGTCCGTTTGCGGACTGGGCAAGACTGACAAGGCGAGGAAGAAGAAAAAAGAAAGGGAAAAGAAAAGACAAGAATGGGGACTTGAGATCGAGAAAAAGGAAACATAAGGGGAAGAAGAAAGACAAATAAGGAAGGAATGACTGACACAGTTGGTATGACATGGATGCAGGACTTTGACAAACTGTGGACGCGTGAGTGGCAGTCCGAGGTGTTGAAGATTTGTATAGTGGCCATGAATGGCGTAGATCACTATGCACTGGTGGAGGCAGGACTATTGCATAGGTTATCCTACCCAACTATTAAGGTCCACAGGGCCATGCTGACATCATTGATAGAGCGCTTGGATTCAGCGACGCCGACATTTCATCTGTCGACAGGGGAGATGACAATGAACCTAGAGGATGTTTGGAGGATTATGAGGCTCCCCATAGTGGGGCTCCTAGTTAATGAGTGTTAGGTAGAGGGGGAGGCACTGGACAAGTCCGTGCGGGTCGTATTTGGTGAAGACAAGCTACTGATTCAGCGACAACAACTAGATGTGGACAAATCTCTCTCATGTAGGGTGCCAACACTATCACTATATCTAGTAGGGTTGATAAGCGGGATCTTGTTGCCAGACAGGAGCGGTCAGTTCTTGCATCTCAGGTTTGTGGAGGTGATTCGACACATTATCGAGGGCCAAGAGGGGCAATTTGCATGGGGGACCTGTTTGTTAGCACAACTGTACAAGGATATGCATGTGATATGCTATCAGGAGGTACTAAACTTGACACACGTTACACTGCTACAGGTATGGGCCTGGGAGCTTATCAGGATTGCCGGACTGGTTGTGGTGAGAGTAGGGGAGGAGGATGAAAAAGCACCAGTAGCCTGGGGGTGGGGGCTTGGGGGTGGGGTACAGAGGCTGGAGCTATACTGTGCTATGAGGGATTCAAAGACTTGGATGCATGGAGGAGACTTTTTGATGCGTTGTCGGCGAAGACGATAGTGTGGTGACCATACATGCTGCGGCGGTTCAGGGAGTGGAGGGATGAGGAGGTTAGACACAAGGATTACTTTTGCACCTGATGCTATATTATCAGGAAGGATCCCTACATAGTTGAGTTATATAGACCAAACTGGGTGATGAGGCAGTTTTTGGTGAGGCAGAATATTTTGTAGGGTAGAGAGATGTTTCGACAGCTTACGCGAGAGCGGCCATGGGGGGATGAGATTGATCCTGAGTCTATGGGGGTAGAGTGGGAGACACTTGCGATTAGTGCCATATCCAGGTAGGAGAGATGGGTCGAGAGATGCAAGGATGACAAATTGGTATGGTCAGTGGTTTCGTCGACATCCACCTCAGCGGATTACTCCAGTGGTGCTTATTGAGGAGGCATTGGGGTTTGGATCAAAGGATGAGAGACGACTGGCAGTTGAGAGGGGGAGACAACGTCAATGAGGATAACAAGAAGGAGGTCAACAAAGAGGAGGAAAACAAGGAGGAAGATAGGGGCGGTTGGGGCAGCAGGAGAGCAGGTGAGGGTGGGCAGGGGGAGGAGACAACAATAGAGAGTTTGAGGAGGGGATGGAGTAGAGGGGGGAGGGGGGAGGGGAGGAGGCCAGGGTCACAGATCAATAGGATAAGGGACATGAGGCACAAAGGGAGAGGAGACCAGAGGTTTGCGCAACCACAGGAGGCTAGCAGAGGTAGAGAAAGGAGGAGGCCGAGGACATTGGACAGCAGGAGAGGATGCCAAGGAGGAGGAGGAGAGCGTCGGTGGTGATTGATGTGGATGAGGCAGAGGTAGAGGGGGAGGATGAGTGGGTAGAGCTAAAGGCGATGGACGTTGACATGGAGGTACATTATATCCCTCCATTATCCATGGCGCCACCTATAGGAGAGGATCCAATAGTGTTGCTGAGAGGGACCTTTGAGAGCAGCGACTACGATGGTTAGAGGTAGAGCGGAGTAGATTAGAGGGAGATGTGAGTGAGTTATAGGCACAACTTGTAAGGAGCGAGAGGGATTACACATATCTTGCCACGATAGTGATAGAGATGGAGAGAAGTCTATAAAGAGAGAGAGAGATGAGGCACAAGATGAGGTGATCGAGCTACGTGCAGAGAGAGATAGGCTACGGGAAAAGGTTGATAGGGAGCATGAGGAGGGAGAGGGACCGTCTAGTGGCAGAGGAGGTAGTACGATAGGCTAGAGGATAGGGAGATGTTGGAGCAGGGACAGGGTAGGGGCCTGCAGAGATTGGGGCAAAGGCGGCGGGAGATGTGGGGGATTTGTGGAGGAAGGTAGAGTGGCTACGGAGAAACAGAGTAGATTTGTGGCGGGAGCGAGATGAACTCTGGGACAAAGTGTATTGTTTAGAGCAAACAGTCAGAGATATGGGGTCAGGTACGCGTGATGTAGGCAGAGAGAGACGTAACATAGACACATGCAGAGGCCATGGAGGCAGAGAGGGATGCAGCTCAGGCATGAGTTTAGGTGTTTTAGAGTGAGAGGGTGGTGGCAAAGGCACAAGTATAGTCTCTTCAAAGAGAGAGATGAAGCAGTGTCACAAGTGCTATCTCTTCAGAGAGAGTGATATTTAGCAGAGCTGAGACTACAGGCATTGCAGAGAGACAGGGATGTAGCGATGGCTCGGGCACAGGCCACACAGAGGGAGAGAGATGTTGTAGAGGTACGGAGGCAGATGCTACAAGGAGAGAGGGATGCATCAGTGGCTCAGGAACAGGTACAGGTTGAGGATGGTGGGACAGGAGAAAACATACAAGGATTGCAAGCACAGTTATAGGTTGCACAGGTTGAGAGTGATAGGGCCACAGAGCAGGTACAACAACTAAGGTTGGCACAGGAGGCATGGGAGCAGGAGCGGAGATCCATTAGCATGGATCGACACAGATACAGGAATGAGCAGAATTTTGCTAGATATCAGGCTGTGCAGAGAGATGATTATATGCAAGAGGTGACCTACTGGAGGTGTGCTTATGAGTATGCAGTTCTAGATCTAATGCAACGCATAACACGCTATGTCAGGTAGGTACCTTAGATGCCGACACCATCCTAGTCAATAGGGACATGTACCAGAGGGTATAGCGACCTTCATCTGACTCCTCACTTTGGTGATTATCAGGGGACACCTACCCGTGATTATCAGCGGACTCCCACACACAGAGGGCCAGTGCCCAATTCTCCACAGAGGTCAGACGTGGGCAGCTCATAGTAGAGCAGGCAGAGAGCAGGTGACAGGAGACCGATTTTTTGACAGGTGTAGGATGGAGACCTAGTACATATCAGCAGAGAGCATATGTGATCTACATCCTTGGATCTATATTTTGATGATATATGCGATGGATATGTATTTGATATGCAATAGCCCTTATTGACACTATGTGTTATGTTTATGTGATATATGGTTTATGTTATGCAATGTATGCACATGTGTATGATGATTTATGCTTATATGGATGAGTTGGTTATGCATGATGTTGATGATGATTTATTTATGTTGATGTTGTTGTGTATATGATGTATAAATGATGTCTAATGTTTATGATGCAGGATGGGATGAATGTTTGGTATGATATGTAATTATTATGGACCTAATAATTTGTTTTGTAGGTGGTGATGCATGTAATGTGTAAATGTGAATATGGAAATGTGTGGATTAAAATGAATCTAAAATGCTTAATCTAATCAGTCTATTATGCATATGGGATAAAATATAATGGACCTATGATGTAACATGCAATGTGAATGGAAAATGGAATTCTCCACAAAATGCAATGCAGACATAAGTGTCAATAAGGACTTACATGGGACTGTGGGTAGATGATTGGCGTAGTGTGGGTGTGATATTGCACCTGTCAAGAACCATTAGTATCCTAAGGAGAAAAAGGGGGAAAATAATCAAAGTTTGCACAACCAAAATCACAAGTCATGGGCTAGGAACAAGAATGGATGAAGGATACATGCAATGAAATGAAATGCAATCATGAATGCAATTTTCCATCCTTGGAGCATTGATTTTTTCTATAGAATAAGACACCAGCCACCATGGTACATACAACCAAGGCGAATTAGTATCTAATGCTTAAAACAAACACAACAAACAAGGTTATCCCAACACCCCAAAGTAACAAAGACTTTGGTCGAGCTAGGCATTGGGATAACCACAAGCACAAAGGGATGCCCCCATGTAACACAAGACCTTAGAGATCTTGGTGGGTACCACATGAGACAACCCAACAGACAACAACAATAAACGATCAAGAAATACCCCTATGTCAACCCATCAAAACACACCATAATATGATAGATTATGGCAACCTTGACTAGTCATAATAAGGAGCTCAAACAATAAACAAGAGACAAAAGAATTAAAAGATCACAATCAATGTCAAACGTCCTTTGCCATAGGATTAGAGGGGATGGATGGGTTTGATGAGGTCTGTTAGGAAGGATGCATCTTGTTGAGACCGATGATGAAAACTAACTAGGATGACCCACATGACGCAAGATTTTTGTTATTAACCAGATCTTTTGACACTAGAGGATCTCGTTTGTGAAGAACCAACGTGATAGGGATACACCTGACAACAGGACACAAGAGACAAGACAAAAGACCAACACACCCTACAGACCTAGGGGCTCAGGGGTTGATAAAAGATTAGCCTTACCTACGTGAAAGCATAGAGCCCTCGTAATTCAAGAAAAGACCATGGATAAAAGTAGAAAGAAGACCAATGTAGACCGATGATGAAATACACGACTGAAAAACGCCCTGGGGGAGAATCAAATGATCAACCTTGCCTATGTGAAAGTGCAGGGGCAACGTAGTTCGGAAAGAGACAAACGATGACCGACCATGGATAAGAGTGCAAAGGGGACAATGGAGATAGATGATGGATGACCATCACGGGATGGTCAAAATGTCGTAGGAGCTGATCAAATAATAAGCCTTGCCTACGTAAAAGCGCAGGGGCAACGTAGTTTGATAAAAGGACAAACGATAAGAGTGAAAAGGGGACCAATGGACAAAAATACCCCAGGGGAAGATCTAGAGATCAACCTTGCCTACGTGGAAGCGCATAGGCAATGTAGTTCAACCAAGGACGGAAAGACCGACGCAACAGGATGAGGCCTAGATGGAGACTGACACGATGGATGATCCTAGATGATGACACAAACTGACCAACGAACGAACAAATGACACAAACTCAGATTAGGATAAAAAAGCTCAGAATTATAGATAGCCAATGTGGTTCTTCTAATGCTCAACCAAAATATATACCAAGCGGCCAAGGATGGGATGGGAGAGGATGTGAGGATAGGATGAATGAAGTCATAAAGTAACTAGAACACAAGGTAGATAATGATTAAGCCCTCTACAAATGGCATTTGTGACCTTGTTTTCACCAAATGTACTTATCCAAGGTGCCACCAAGGGTGATTTTTGCCAGATGACGAATTATTTCTCTTTACTATTTTATTTTTTTATTTTTTTTTATTTTTTGATTTTTTGTATTTGGATAATTTTTTACTTTTTTTTTGGATTTTTGCGCAACTAGGGCCACCAAGCAGACTTAGGTATAAAAAATTTTTAGATGCATGATGTCAATAGGTTCTTCTAGGGGCTCTCCTTCAAGGGTGGCGAGTTTGTATGCCCCAGATCCATATTTTGTGGTGATGGTATAGGGACCCAACTAGTTTGCTTCAAACTTGTCTTTCTTATCTCGATCCTG
Organism: Sequoia sempervirens; assembly: GCA_007258455.2. NCBI lineage: Eukaryota > Viridiplantae > Streptophyta > Pinopsida > Cupressales > Cupressaceae > Sequoia > Sequoia sempervirens. Next base: position 71,548,367 of record VDFB02109042.1, on the reverse strand, counting down.
CTGGGTGCACTGGTTCTCTTTAAGGACAAGGTCACCAACATTGAATTGATGAGGGCGAACCTTCTTGTTGTAGCTGCGTTTGAGCCAATTTTGATAGGCTTGAAGATGATCATAAGATTTGGTTCGTCTTTCATCAAGTAATTCTAGCTGGGAAAACTTTGCAATGCAAGTGTCTTCCTCATTGATAAGGTTCTTCAAAGAAATTATCAGTGATGGGATCTTAACTTCGATCAGAAAAATGGCCTCGGCACCATATATGAGGGAATATGGAGTGGCGTCGGTAGGAGTATGGATGGAAGTGCGATACGCCTAGAGGGTAGGATGAATGTGGAGGTGCCAATCTCAACCAATGTTATTGATGACCTTTTTGAGGATTCGGATCAGAGTCTTGTTGGTAGCTTTTGTCTGACCATTACCTTGGGGGTAATAAGGCATTGACCAACGATGTTGAATATGAAAGGTGTCACAAAGGTGTTTCATGGCCTGATTTTTGAAAGGCTTTCCGTTATCTGAGAGGATGGTGGATGGGATACCATATCTACATATAATATTGTAGAGGATGAATTTTGAAATATGAGTACTAGTGATTTGTGTGAGTGGCATTGCTTCCACCCACTTGGTAATGTACTCAGTGGCGGTAATAATGAAGGTGTGGTTGTCAGAGGATGGTGGGTATATCTTGTCGATCAAGTCAAAATCCCACTGAGAGAAGGGCCATGGTGCAAGAAGGGGCTGAAAACCCTACAGCAGGGCGTGAATCAAATCTGCATGTTGCTGACATAGGAGGCATTTCTTCACAAACTCATAGGCATCATGTTCCAGCGTATGCCAATAATATCTCTCAAAGAATCCTTTTAGCTAAGGCCATACCATTTGAATGAGCCCCACAAACACCGCTGTGTACTTTCATTAGTGTAGTATGGGCTGTGTAGTATGGGCTTCGGTCTCATCCAGACACCTGAGGAGGGTTCCATCATACCCATGACGATAAAGCGTTGTTACCTATTTTTTACTACAAGCTCAAACAGGTAGAGCTGAATCAAATTCATCATCGATAAGTACAAAAAATTTCAAGTTTTGCTGCTAAAGTATTCTTTGTTCATCATAAAGATCATATTATATCTGAATTACAGTTTTATTTTGCAAGTATTCGAAACAGAAAATTGAAAATTTGCATAATAATGCTTTTTATTCATTTTGTAAAAACACTAAATCTCGCACAAGCCGCGAGAGTAACTAAATTTGATTATGACAATCAAATGATAGATACAAGAAAAGTAAAGTGCACTATACAACTAATAATAAAGAAGGGATAGGGTAGAAAGTGATTCATCATTGCCTGGAATGACGAATCATTGACAAGTTGAGGTCTTCAGCTCCTGCTCCAAGCTCCGATGCACCTGCAAGGTTGATAGAAGTGTGGTTAGAGCAATGTGAATCAAATCCTATCTTATGCCTACGCTACCAACAAAAATATAGTATACTTTTGATCAGGCATCCATTAGATGATTTCATATTTCAAAGGCATAAAACTCAATGGAAGCTTCCAACTTCTTTTATTTTACTAACTTGTTTGTTTCAATGTGCAGGAACAGGTTTATCATGTTCATGATCATTTTCATCAAATATGTGGGGAAAAACGGGCTCCCACAAGGGTCGAGCCCAGCATATCATAAGGTATTCTCTCATTCAACGTTCATATATGAAACTTATTAAAGCATCAAAGAAACAATCATTATCTAGGACTGTCATCAAGTAGTATAATAGCATGGTAAAACAGATCAAGCAAAGCATATTATTGCTCATCATTTGAAGGAACAACTCATAAAGTATCTATGTGAACCTTGAGAATTGATCATTTATGGCAGTCAAATGCAAGTATAATGAGGAGAGGAAATACAAATGAACAATGGCTCTTAATATGCTCAAGTAGTTTGCAAATCATAATAAAATCCATCTTGTACATCATGGTCTCACATCAGAAATTTGCTGTCATTCCTTCTTGTTATGCTATTAAGAAATATGATGCAGGCGTTCCTTACAAGAGGGAATCAAAACATCAATGAAGTAGCAATCTAATTAACATTTAGAAAACATCAATACGAAGATCGTGAAAGTCATGTAGAGCAACACATTGACAATGGAAGGAATAGTCATCAAAAGGCCTTGCATGTACAGTCAATGATACATTACATAATACAAGCTTGACAAAATTTAAAGTTATCTTGACAAAGGGAATGGAGTTATCATAAGTGGGATAACAGAGCGTATAGCAAGGGGACATTGATGTTGTCCCAATTTTATGAAAAAATATGCCTAAAGGCCATACCAACTCATGACAGAAAGAATAACTAGCTTGTGTAAGATGCTTTCTGGGCAATTTACTGTCATGCATACAACATAAAGAGCAAGTTAAAGGTACAGTGAAGCAAAGCATTCAACAATTTAATTTTTTTCTTACAACTACAAAGCAAAGAACAACATTCATTCATGAGAACTTCATAAGAGTCAAGGACAGTCATGAACAAGACTGTTGCTACAAAATTGATAAGGTGAATAGGACTGCTGTTACAACGTTCATGGTGGTGAGAAGTGGTTACAGAAGTTTATGACAGTCATAAAGGACTAAAAAAGCATCCTTGACATTAAGTAAAGCCCGTAGAAAGCCTGAACAAAGTGAGACATCAACAAAGTATGGCTTATTTAGCGTTAACAATAAACAAAGGATTAAATATCAAGTCAGTCTTGTATATTTTTAGTCTTCATATCAGTTATAGAAGGTACAAATGTGTCTCATACCAATAAAAAAGCAATGTATTTGATCATATCAAACAGAGACAAGTATTTACAGGCTTGCAGTGGGTAAAAGGTGAATTCATAACATAACAGATATGTATTTCTGGAAGTAGTTAATAAATTATAGTGCTATCATGACGGCTGCTTATTTGGTTATATAAGCATGTACCCTTACAAAAAGCAGTTCACAGAAAGTAACAAGTGAACATTGCAAATACTGGTCAAAGTGAACTATAGCATTCATGATAATGAGGGCTTCATATAAGAGAAAAGTCATAAGATGAGACTGCTGCTACAAAACTAATTAAAGTGAATATGTATACATGTTTTAAAATGCCAAATCATAGCAACAAAAATAACAGTGTATATTCAGTAATTGAAGCAGAGCATCATCATAAAGTGCCTAGTTAATGTATCAAGGAAAGTAGCTATAGTGTTCATATAAGCTCAAAGAGACAGTATAGTTTCATCTTTATGATCAAAGGGACATCAATGCACCAGTCTAAGGAAAGAATTTGTTCTCAGCTTATAATTTGCAATGATCACAAAGGCAGAAAGCTACAAAAAAGTAAAAGAGACAATAGTAGAATATGCACAATGACAACGTTTTGCTTCAGGAAAGGAAAAATGGGATTTTAGCAGCATCATACAAGTTTTTCATTGTTTTCAACTTTTACACCAATACTATTAGCTCAAATGTGCAACCGATGAGAGTTTTGTGAAGCCAAATTTTGAGCTTATATGAAAATAAGGGTCTCTAACTCTTTTGTTTTGTATTCTTTTGTGTGTCTTATCAAAACCCTCATGACAACTAAAGAAGTTAAGAAGACTTTCTTTTCAATCACAAGATAAGTGCAGGGTTAAAGATTCCATCAAAGGTCACATGGCAGTTTCCAAGAAAATGTAAAAAGGCATGCAAATTTCAGATGAATCTTTTAAGTTTGCAATGAATCTCAAATACCCAGAAAGTTCATCATACAGTCTCACAGTGGAGAAAATCCATAGGTAATGGCTGCCAAATGCTTAAAATAGAAACCATGGCGGCCCAAGATACACAACAAAAGTGTCAATAACCATCAAGAATGCTCATGGCCATGGGTTTCTTCATCATTTTATACTGCAGGAAAACTTCAAACCAATCTCCAATGGTGGCCAAGGCAAGGGTAAAGAGTAAGCACAAAAAAATGAAGGGAAAAATCAAAGAAATGCATGCATGGCCGCAACCTTGAAGGCTATTTTTGTTTGCAAAATGAAGGAAAAAATCCATAATACAGTTTGGAATCAACTTACCTTATTTATTCATGGAGAATTGACCAGTATAAGACACAAAGTCTCAGCTTCAACTCTCAGCTAGCTTCAGCAAAACCCTTCATGGTGGCGCAGTCTCACTCAGGTCTCAAAACAGCCCAAGCAACAAACGCAAATGATTAGGTTTTAACCTAATTTCACCTTTTTCTTCCACGAGCTTCCTCATCATTTTGATGGGAATTTTTAGTTTAAGGTTAATAATGTGGTCGGCCTCTAATTATTACCGTGGCCAAAATTCAAAACATTGCAAAGAATTAAGGCCGACAGATATATGCTAAGTATACCAAGTATAAAGGTGGTCGATGGTCAAAGCATTGACATTTGATGTCAAATATGCTAAGTATAATGATTCATAAGGAGTCATTTGAAAATGAAGGGGTAGCTTAGCGAGAGAATTTTCAAATGTTTTCAAAGTTTAAAATCATTTTGTCTTTGCTTGATTAAAAGCAGGCAATGTAATTTAAATATTAATGATAATATTACATTATCTTAATATTTACCATGCGAACAAAAGAGGAGATATTCATGGCATAACAAATATTAAAATAGTCATTTTGATTATCTTTAATATTTAAAACAAATCATGCAAAGACAAGATGAAGTAGATGGTGGAGTTTCCTATCACTTTACTTCAGTTTCATATCAGATTCAACTGAAGATTTGTCATACGAAATGGACTTTAAGTTATCATGGGCGAATTGATTAAATCAAGGAGGATTTTTGCATGTTTTGGCTCACGTTCAGAGATTTCCAGTTCAGTTTGAGTTGCAGATCAGTTGCATGCTTTATGACTGCAATTTCGAGACTGAGTTCACTCATTTTTGCATGAGTTTGAACCTCATTTTTAGGGATTTTTGCTTCTGCTCAGATTTCACCTTGGAGTTATCGCTTTCTCACTGAAATTGACTTTCAGTTACATGTTCATGCACTTTGAAGTGCATTCTCATTGTATATATTGAAAAAGTTTATCTTTTTTCATTCTAGTTCTTTTTTCCTGCTTACACCTACAATAGTGAGGCATTGTAACTCAACATTTTATTCAAGCATTGTAATAGAGTTTTCAGTATAGTGTTTCCTTCTCAATACTTTCTTGAGTTTTATTGTCATGTGAATGATTTTATTTAAACATTGTGATTTTATCTTGAAACCTTTGTTTTGTCTCGTTGATGCTTTAAGAAACAAGAAGATTTCATGTTGTAATTCAGGTTGCATGCTGTGTTTAACAAAGATTTTAGTCATTTGTATATGTGAATATCTAGTTTTCCTCTTACAAACATTGAAACTTCAAACCTACATGTGAAATATTGGTGAATTTCATGATCTTATTTGAATTGTGAAATAAATTTAGGTCTTTATTACAGCTGATTATAGGTTTAGGATAGCGGATAGAATCACATAATTTTGGTGCAATCACCTCTTGTAGCTTTAGGATTTCAATTCAAGCAATCTTTCTATCTCTTTCCCACCCAAGTTAGTTAGTTTTAGGAGATTTTGATTAGGGAACTAGCCCTCTCTGGAGATTGATTCTCAAAATTAGGCAACCCACAGGCCTGAGGATCATTCCATGTTTCAATAGATTGCTGAATTTAACTATTCAAGTGTTTGGGTGCAATCTGTTTGACAATAAGTGTATCACCAACAATGATGTATCAAGATGAACGTTGGATAAAGGATTTGCGTTGGTTTCATGTAAGATCTGGGGATAGAATGTTATCATGTAGGTAAGCATAGATGTCTTGGTAATAAGGGGAAGCGGGAACTACAATATCACACACCATTTCGATCTCAGGGATGTCATATGTTGGGATTGAGATTTGTTCAATGAGGAACTTGCATTCTATTTGATCCTTGGGCATGTCGATCAAGGAGCCAATAGTAGCCATGGCGTTAGCAGCTTTGTTTTGTACCCTGGGTATCTGATCAAATTGTATGGAGGTGAAATACTTCTTGAAGTCGTCCACCATGCATTTGTAGGGTAGAAATTTTTCATCCTTTGTCAAAAAATCATCATTAACTTGACCAACAAGGAATTGCCAAAGACTCTTAGGTGAGTTATGTGCCACTGTTTTGCAATTTTGAGATCTGTGAGGAGGGCTTCATACTCAGTTATATTGTTGGTGCATGGGAATGCCAATCTGAATGACTTCGGAATGTAATCACCTTGAGGGGTAACAAACATAATTCCTGCCCCCGATCCATTATGAGTGTGGGATCCGTCAAAGTATAATATCTAGGTGGGTGCTTCTTCTACTACAAAGACTTCTTCATTTGGAAATTTAGTGACCAAAGGGTAAGTATCTACTAGGGGTGCATCAACCAACTGATCGGCTATAAATTTTCTTTTTATGGCTTTTCGATCCACATATTCTATGTCAAATTCACTCAGGGGCATGACCCACTTAGCCATTTGACCAGTTAAAGTGGTTTTCGACAACAAATATTTAAGTGGATCATTTTTGCTATTAGTTTGACAAGATGGTTGAGCATATAATGTTTGAATTTTTGCTTACTAAAGACTACTGTGAGGCAGGCTTTCTCCATTGGTGAACAATTCAATTCATAACCGACCAGTGTACGACTAATGTAATAGATTGCTCATTCTTTTGCGGACTCGTCATGCTGTGCCAATAATGCCCCTAGTGCAACTGAAGTGGCAAAGATGTATAGCAGGAGCAGTTTTCCTAGAATAGGTGGCATCAGGATTGGCGGGTAGGCCAAGTACTCTTTGATCTTATCAAAACCCAACTAACACTTTTGATTCCATTTGAAAGTGGTGTTTTTCTTCAGAAGGTGGGCGAACGACTGACACCTATTTGCAAGTTGGGCTATAAACTGATAGATAGATTGTAGCTTTCCCTGAAGGCTTCTTAACTGTTTCAGGTTTTGAGGTGGAGGCATTTCCATGATAGCTTTTACTTTGGCGGGATCAACTTTGATGCCCCTTCAGGAGACTGTGAAGCCCAACAATTTCCCTAATGTGATGCCAAACACACAATTTTTTGGATTCAATCTTAGCTTATACTGTTCCAAGCGCTCGAAGATCTTTTTCAGAATGGCAGGGTTTTCTGCACTGGTTTTGGACTTTCCCAACAATTCATCAACATAATCTTCCATGATAATGTGGATGAGGTCATGGAAGATAACAATCATTGCTCGTTGATATGTTTCCCTCACGTTCTTAAGACCAAAGGGCATAACATTGTAGCAAAAGGTACCCCAAGGTGTTGTAAAAGCAATCTTGTGTTGGTATTCGGGTGCAATTCGAATATGATTGTAGCCAGAGAAGCTATCCACAAGGGACAACATCTCGTGTCCTGAAGTGAGGTCGACCAACATGTTGATATTGGGCAATGGGAAGTCATCCCTCAGACAAGATTTGTTGAGGTCCCAGAAGTCTGTGCAAATCCTAATCTCTTCGTTAGGTTTAGCGATATGTACTATGTTGGAGATCCAGTTAGAATAGTCGATGGGTCCGATAAAGCCAATATCCAGTAATTTCTTCAATTCTTTCTTGACCAACAGTGCTACTCGCGGATGCATTTTTCTGAGTTTCTGCTTGACAAGTTTGGTGTCTGGGCAAACATCCAAATGGTGAACTACTAAAGCGGGGTCTAGACCTGGCATGTCTGAGTATGACCAAGAAAAGTTGATGATTCCTTCTTTGAGCAGCTAGACAATGACATGGTATTCTTGTTTTGATAATGATTTGGCTACGTAGGTGATCTTCAGGGTTTCTGCAGTACCCAGATTGACTTCTTGAGTTTCTTCAATCAAGATGGATGATCGTGTAGATAATTGAGTTCCCACAAGGGGAAGATGAATGTCTCCATCCTCCAGCACCTCATTGATATTTTCATTGTTGGATGCGTCCTTTATTTTTATTTTTTCTAGGTCAAGAAGCGCCTCTGGGAGGTTTTCACTAGATGGTCATTTTTTTATTTTTCTTGTTCTTACTTTTTCAACTAGAGCATTCATCTTCCCCCAATCCCATAAGGTTGACATATGTGTCCAAAGGGATGTTGATAGGTGCGCTATCACGTAAGTCCCAATCAATAAGTTCGGGATAACGTAGGGAAAGGCTAATGGTAAAGACAGACAGGAAATCAAACATGGATGAAAGGTCTGTGTGATCCACATCATCATACGCATGTATGATGGACTCTTCTTCAGGTATGTCTTCTAAGGGACAATTGTCCACACTAACACTATTGGATGATGTTGCAAGGCCTTTTTTCTTTTTGTCATATCCTAGGCCTGAATTTTGTGAAAGCTTCGGTACATCAATAGGTTGCAGCTACCCTTGTTATTCTTTACCTAGACCCCCACCTTGATAGTTATGCTTCTCTACAAACTTAGTAGAACAGGGGTATGCTACTTGAAAATATTCCTTAAGGGGAGGATCTGGTTGGGGCTCTTCACGATATATCCACTAACTGATATCATCTTCTAGTGCATCTGTCTTTAAACCAGAGGACCAGAAAGTGGTAGTGGGGATGTTTTTGGCACTGAAGGTAATGGTCTTGTCTTCTATCTTTGGTACAGACCGAAGGCTGACCATATGTGTGTGGTGACAGTGGCATGGTTGCCACATTCAGAGCTGAATGCATTTCATATTCACCACAACCCTTGTTGATGATTTGGAATTTAGTGATGGTGGAATCGGTGGTGGCATATGGAGTGGCTGATGTGGTGGATGATGGATTGGAGGATGACGACTGAGGTGCCCCCATTTTGACTCTGAGACAATAATGCAAATGGGGAAATGAAGCTTCTAAGGTGTGACAGTACTCAACTGGCTGGGGGTCAGCGTAAATGGTGACCTCCTGTCTATTAACTGGGAATTTTAGGCATTGATGATATGTGGAGGGGACAAATTGCATGGCATGGAGCCATGGGCGGCCAAGGAGGAGGTTGTATGGTAAATCTAGATCAAGGACATGACATGTAGTGTACTAAGTCACGGGTCCAACCTATATGGGAAGACTTATAATTCCTTCAGAATCTCTTTCCGCATTATTATAAGCCTTGATTGTAATGATTTGATTACTTAGGTCCGCTTGAGTGTACCCTAACTGCTTTATGAACTTTAGAGTGCATAGATTGAGGGCAGAGCCATTATCTACCAGGACCCTTTTTACTTTATGACAGGAAACCAGGACTTCGATGTGTAGGGGATGGTTATGGTTGGCATCAATGTTAGGCATGTCATTTTGGATGAAGTGTAATTGGTAGGATAGGGCCAAATGTCCCACTAAAGCTTGAAATTGTGTGGGATCAATGTTGTTAGGCACTTGGGTTTCTTGTAGAGCTCGGTTTAGGATCTCTTGATGCACGGGAGAAGATTTAAGTAGATCCAAAATTGAGATGTGAGCAAGAGTCTTTCCTAAGTGATCAAGAATGTTATATTGTGAATTCACAAGATTTTTCTGGGCATATGCAAGGGCTGCAGGAACAGTAATGCGGGTTCTTCAGGTGGCAACAACACATTAGGGATCTTTAGCTTTGACATGTATCATGGATACATGGGGTTCTACCTGCTCAATGTAATGGACAATGCCATCGTAATTGAGGGGTACATTCTTATAACTTATGTTATTCATACTGTTGTTTTAGGGATTGTTATTGGATGTGCTTGCGCCTTGATTATGGTTAGGGAAGGAGTTTTGGTAAATCTGTAATTGAGCATTAGATGATGAAGCCTAATTGACATCCACATGAATATCTCCTCGATCTATAAGATCTTGGATATATGTTTTCAGGCTTTGACACTTGTTTAGGGTATGCCCTTTGATCTTGTGAAACTCACAGTATTCATTTTCTTTAAACCAAACTAGTTTAGGCTTAGATTCATCGTGTGGCTTGGTTATAGGATATGTGATTGGATAATTGGCTTGCAAGAGCTTGTTGAACACAACATTGATGGGTTCTTCTAATTGACTGAACTGGCGTTTATTGTTCCCTTGACTATTCTTGTTTGATTATTGAGGGGGGTGAGGTGCCCCTTGTGGTACTGATATGATGTTTTGGGCAGATGGTTGGTTAGGAGAAGATTGTTTCCTCTGAGAGGTACTAGCTACTTGAACATGCTTAGTTTCAGTGACACCATCATTCACAACATTCTTGTTCTTGTTCCAGTAGCGTGATTTATCTCTGGATGATCGTTCTTTGTCATGATTGTGTATCTTGACATGTCCTTTAGCAATAAGGGCCCTTTCAAGGATGGGTCCTTTCTCCACTATCTCGGTGAAGGTGGTGACACAATGCAACCTGAAGTTATGGGTCATGTCGGGATGTGAATTCTCCACAAAGAGAGTGACCGTGTCTTTCTCTTTGAGACGGGTTTTCATTCGGCTTGCCAACACATGCCACCTTTGGAGGTAGCTGGAAAAGGTTTCACCTTCGTGTTGCTTCTCCTTGAGGAGATCCAAGGTATCAGTATCCTCTAGATTAAAGGAGAAGTATGAAACAATTTTTTCTGAAAGATTCATGAAGGATTTGATTGATCCCCGCTCTAGGCCCATGAACCAATCTAGGGCATACCCTGTCAGGCTTCACGGGAAGAGACGCAAGAGGTAGTTGTCATTTTGCATAACCTCCTGACACTGGGAGTAAAACTCTTGCAGGTGGGCTCTAGGATCCTTGTTTCCCTTGTATCTGTCGAACTTTGGTATCTTGAAGTGTTTTGGGAAGGGAATCAATGAGATGGAAGGGTCGAATGGATAGGGACATATATCTTCAAATTTGAAAGATTGTTTACTAGTCTCGACTTGGAGATCTTTCAAAGTAGCTTTGATTTTTAACAGATCTGCATTGACCAGTGGTGTAGGAGTTGAGGTAGATGGGTTGGATGGATATGGGTGGTAGGATGATGAAGGACCCTGTTGAGATATTGTTTGAAGGTTGATATATGGATTTTGATAGTGAGATGATGATTTCCCTTACTGGTATGCCGAGTGTGTTTGTTGGTACGGGGCTTGTTGTTGTGAGGTATAGTATTGGTTTGTCTGATAAGGATGTGCAACATACTGCTGAGGAGCATGAATGGACTGTTGCGGGTTGGTCTACTGGTACTGGGGGTACTGTTGCGACTGTTGGGAGGCCACATAGGGTGGTTGTTGTTGGAACTATTGTTGGTTATGATAGAAATAGTGCTGGGGAGGTTGCTGATGTGATACCGACAGTTGCATGGGCTAAGATGGGATATTGTGTTGCGGTTGAACTTATAGATGTAAAATAGATGCAAGCAACAGGGATATGGTCTGGACAAGGGGTCGAGATGGATTACCTTGCAATTGGTGCGGTGGTTGTTGTGATGAAATCAAAGGATTATGTGGGGGTCATTTTTGATGAGGTGGATGAGACGATGTAGAGGTGTTCTACAAAGGAGGTTGTTGGGTGCCAATGAGAACATTTGTTTGGGATGTACCTTGCGAAGGTAATTGAGGTGGTATGTTAGATTGTGGAGGTTGTTGGGATGTGAATGGAGGTGGTGGTAGATGTGTGGCTCTAGGAGGCGGAGGCAAGGTGTTGAAAGGGTTTCCCCCAACGTTTACTGGAGGTTGATTCGAAAGGGGTGGTGCAGTCAACATTAATGGCGGACGCTGGGAACATTTTGCGGCATGCTGTAGGCGAAAGGGGTATTCGGATCAGATACTTGAGGATCCCCCATGACTGAGATTGGGGCATGTGGGGGATTTTTAACTTGGTAAAGGATGACATTTCCGAATTCAGGTTGATACCAACCCTCCATTGGAGGAACATTGGGGATGTATGAATCACCTGGTGCATTTTGTGAACTTTGGGGTATGTTAGGTGTGAAATTGCCATATTTGGATAGGTCAAAACCTGATGGAGGTTTGACACCTTTTTCAATTAGGTGGGCCAAATTTTCTTCCCCATGTTTTTCGAGCAGGCGATTTGTCATTTGCACATTGGTGTGGTTACTAAAATGTTCCTCAAGTGTAAGTTCGGGCTAGTTGACCATACTCTCTTCACCATGCGGTGAATTGTTCTGATTTTCGGTGTTAGATTGTGATGATCCCCCGTTGACGAGAGGATTTTCCTGTGGTGCATTAGGTTGGGATCTAGGATTTGGTTGCTCGACCATCTTCCTTGCCTGTGACCGGGTCTAAACGGGCATGCAAGATGGTGGAGTGGACTAGGATGTGAGGATGGTCAAGATGATGATTGGAGGACTGACCTAGTTAGATGATGGATTAGCCGACAAGGATGTGGCTCGATAGGATTGGATGATTGATAAAGGATCTGATTTTGATTCAACCAAAGTGGATTGCTTAATAAATGATCGATGAAATTAGATTGGACTGATTGATAAAATGATTGGTAAAATTGGATCAGATTAAATAGGTTGACAAGATGATTGATGATATACGGATTGGATTGGATTGGATTGATGAGCGATTGATAGGATTGGATGATAAGATGAATGATGATGACAGGGGTTCCAAACCAAGTTCAAGAGTTATCCTTGGTAACGTAAGGTGTTGATTGATTGATTAAAGGGTGAATGGATGATAACGACGTCGAATCCAACTTGAGATGGAAGTGGATTGATAGGGTCGATGAGGATGACCGACTTAGGATAGATGACAATCCTAAGTCAGTTTCGAGGATGATGATTAAACATAGACACCTAGGTCAACTCAGATAACTACTTCAATGAAGTTTAGCGGAATAAGGGAATGATGTTGGTAAATGACAATCTAGAATGAAAGAATGATACTTGGAACGAGGAGAACAGGGGTTTGAAATAGATGAATGATGAATCAGAATGAGTAAATGGATGTTTGATGGCGGAGATTGACCTTGAGGATGGGGAGACAAATGCTCAAAATGGATGAACAATCACTCGAAATGGGAAAACAGTTAATCAGAACAAAGGAACGATGTTAGGGTTAGAGATGGCAGATCTAACAATTAAATGCAGATTTAAATAATAAATAGAGAAACTAAAACATACACAGAATAAATCATAACACAGAGAATTTAACGTAGTTCACCCAATCTGGGCTACATCCACCAAACCGCAGCCATCCAATCCTTTTATTATCCAGTGCAAAACCTATTACAATCTCGCGAATAATCGCGTTTTTCTCATACTGTAACCCCCATTCCAACCCCTTTTTAACAAGCTTTGAGAAGCTTCCAGAATTAGGGTTTTACAAAGTCATTTTTCCTTTTTCGCTAACGACGCGAAAAAAAACGGCAAAAAATTTTCTGGGCGCTTCCCAAACCAATCTCCCCAC